>CAKAOH010039674.1:2685-53691 GCA_916701665.1 Sebastiscus tertius
CACACACACACACACACACACACACACACACACACACACACCTCCATCCACACTCATACACTAAAAAGTCATTCCTGCAACCCTGTACAAATATTCAGCAGAGCACACACATTCACACAGAGAAAAAAGAGCTGAAGAAAAACATCTTCTGAGCTTTGTCGTTTCATCTTTTCCCGACAGCCTCCACCTGACGGCGAGCTCAGATCTTTAATTGACTGTCTCAGAAGCGATGACAACTTCAAATCCCGGTTGATATGTAAAGATACAATGTGAAAGAGGAGAGAAGCTTTGGTGCTGACTACCTGAACAAAGTGAGCTGCAAAAATCAGTCATTACTTTTATTAAAAATAGTACTAATGAGCTACCACCATTGTGCAGGGATACTATTAAAGCGGCACATCTGATGCAACGAAGCAGTCATGGAGGTAATAGGAGCTACGGAGACAGCGCACACCTTGCATGCTAATACGATGTGAGAAGTTGCGGGATATCTGTGGGAAATATTGAAATCACTAGCAATGTCTCGGAGACATCTGTCTAAAAATAAACCACACAAATTAATTGCTGAGACTGAGGCAAAGCAGAGGTGTGAGCAGGTACTACATCATCGCTATGTGGAACGAGCCTATAGTTGCTTCTGACTAATTAATGGCTAGATATCGTGCAGGAGACCTGTGGCTAAATGATCAGAGGAAATAGATTGCTACAATTACTGCATGTTGGATGAAACATCAGCCCTGCGTGTGTGTTTATATATCTTCAGCACATGTTTGACCCTTTTTCTTTACCAGATGTTCCTTTTCTTACTTGTTTTAAGACATATTGTGTAGAAAAAACACCCACTCACACTCAGTAAAAGGAGGTTGTCTCCTTATCCATCAAATGCGTATTCACCAATCTCTGTCTCTCCTCTCCTCTTTTGATTTTTTTTCATCCATTTTCCAAGCAAGCTCTCTACCTCTCAGGCGGGAGATTGCGGCGTGGCGCAGGGACGAGGGCTGACAGTAAATTAAGGACTGCGATGGCGTGATTAGGGGGAAGATTGCCGCCCACCATCAAAGCACATTGGATGCTGTCATAATAATCGCGCCTTTGATTACCAGTAATTGAAAAAGCAGTCACAAATGCATGGACGGCTACCACTGGCAGGAGGAGAGGGACGACTATCTCTGAGTACTTTGCTTCTTCAGAACTCACTGAAACTAATCAAAGGAATGGTTACTAACATGGTGTTGTGGCCACATACACATCAAGGGATCCTGGGAAATGTATGATGTTTCTGTGTGAAATTCTAGCTATAAGGCATTGGCCTTAGCCAACCATCAGAGAGGACAGAGTTTTTTTTTCAGTTTGAGGGATGGTAGAGAAATTCTCCTCGCATTTCCTACAGAATGAACAATTAAATTAGCTGAGCTACAATATACTGTATATTTCCACTCCTCCGCTAGCGTGTCAAGTGAAGCAGGACTTATTTTAAAAGTTTTTGAGATAGTAGAAGGAGACCTAGTTAGGGAGGGAGATGCAGTGGAGGATGTTATGGTGGAATTTGACAGTCATCAGTTGTCAGTCCCTGTTGAGTACATATACAGTACAGAATTAAAGGTGCTAAATGCAAGATTGGGAGCATTTCTATTGCCTATGCATGGCTCTCAACATGGCTGAGCCGGGAGTGCTAACAGTGCAAACAAAGGCAACAGCGCTGACAGAGATAACAATGTTAGCCTAGGGGGGAACCAAAGGGTGGGTGCTACGCTTCCAGAACGGCGTGATCAGCTGTAACCGCCGCATGAAAGCACTGCAGAGCGTCTGCAGTGAACTAGCCAGTGAGGCACAGTCACATGCACGAAAATCACTAAAAGGCACATGCAGCCAGCTCGGCTATGTCAACAAAGCACAGAGAAACTTGGATTACAACGCACATAGTGGGAGAGTGACTTCATTCTCTGCTCAGGTAGACATTACTCCTCTATATCTATACATAGACAATAGTTGTTTGCGGCTATATTAATGCTCTGGATATTGTTTAGAGCACCTTTAAAGGTTGCAGAGAAAAATCAGCATATGGTAGGTATTTGGAGAACGAGTTTACATGAACTGTAGTAACCTGGTCACTGCAAAACCAGTCAGGAATCAGATTTCTCTGAATCAATGCTGTTTCAGTGTAGAAGACTGTGGCGAGAACCTTAAATTGAGACTTTAACAGGTAGTCGACTGTTCCAACTGTGGAAATCAGCCTTCGTGTCTGTTTTCATTTCAGTCAGACTTGGACTCGGATTTAATTACTTTGGATGCAAATGTGGTGTTTCCTTTCATCCCGCTACATAGATAGGACGGCGATACTCTCCCTGTCTGCAAAAACACAGGAAACCCATTTATGTTACTGTATGTGTACACGAGTCTAGCTGCAATAACTGTGTTTCTCTAATCTTTTACTCCAATTACTTTTCAATCATTTTGCCATTGAAAATCGTCAGTACCCTGGCTACATAAACCTGCATTTTTTATTTTGGAACAGCGCAACAAGCTGTAAACGGTGAAATATGTGGCTCTTTAAGTCTGCTGTTTGGTGCCCAATAGGCAGCGTACAGAGGTTTTCTCAAACCTGGTTTTCTGGAAACAGCTGCCTGCTGCGTCTGGCAGTCTGGTGTCTGAATACAATCTTTAGATCGGATGGAAACTAGCAGTATATGGTGTATAAGCACAGTACAGGAAATTGAAAATTATGCATTTTCACATTAACCAAAACAGCTTTACAATGAATGCGTACTTCTCTCCACCTCATCAACCACTGTACTCTCACATGTTGATCATCCTAACAGAAACATCAATGTCTTGGCGTATTAGAAAGGTGAATTAGATTTAGATGGGTTCTCTGTGATGTGATGGCAAACTGCTCTCACCCACTGTGCATTTTCATCTAACAAAAGGTAATTTAAAGAAATGTCTTTCCTTCATTCTCTTTCTTCTCCTTCAGCGGGGAGTGAGGGATCAGGTCGACTCTGAAAGTGGCTTTTCGGCTTTTGTCTACATCCCCCTCGCAGCGTTTTCAGTTGACATACAGTAAGTGGGGCCGCATTAACTTGATATCTAACTCACAGAGCATGAAATAAAAAAAACGGCGCAGGCCACAAAGCATACACAGAATAATAGGATTTGTTAATGGCAATGAGGCATAAAGAGGGGCTTTAATATATTATATTTGTTCCGACTTGACACTGGGATCCAAGTGGGTGCACAAATCTCTTTAGGATGTGAGGAAACAGCTCGAGCTCAGTGGGTGGAAGCATTCAGAACAAATTCAAATGAAGCAAATATGACGAGGGAGGGCTGAGCAATCATCATACATCAGACCAGTCAGAGCCCTCGCTGGCGATATGCTCGCACCTCAATGACTCGGAAATAAAGAATATTGGACCAAAGCGGAGAACGGAGCCAGAGTCTGTTTATCTCCTCCTGTCACAGTTGAATCAGTGCACCAGCATGTACCCATCAGTATGTGTCAGAGATCAACAGCCTTGGAAACATCACCTACCCATCTGCTCCTGTTACTTACACTGTGGTAAAGATACAGAAGGAAGAAATGTGTTTCCATCTTACTAGCACCTGCCACACACACCTCACTTTAATTGGGTTTGATGGAGCTCAGGGTCACAGTTTACAAGCTTTGTCTTCCAGAGTTGTGAAAACAATTAGCAAATCTCAGCTAACACTGCCAACTGTTTGGAGGTTTTCAACTTTCTCTTTTTGTCTTGTCAGAAAAAAAAGCAAAAACATGGAGGCATGTCATCATTGCCAATGGAATCAAGGGGTTTTTCAAGCTGTCTGAAACGACAAAACACTCCAGGATGTCACTGTACCCCGCCAAAGAATACTTACAGCATGTAATTCCCCATAAAACCACAAAATGTTGTTTTTACCTTTCCGTTTGTGTCGGATTCAACAAAGTAGATACGGCACGTTAATTAGCACTGGTAGGTGGCTAGGTGGTAGCTTCATACTTAAAGGTGCAGTGTGAAGGATTTGGCAACATGTAGTGGTGTGGTTGCAGATTGCAACCAAATGAGTACCCCTCCGCTCACTCCTCCCTTTCCAAGACTGTGGTAACGTGAGCCGCACTTCAAGGATATCTCTTCCACATTGGTTTGTTCAGAAAAAAGGAAAATTGATCACCGCCAATTTCATAACAACTGGACAAAGATTGTGTGATCAAAAACTCCAGAACAGCTACTAAATGTGGTTGCCTTTGCTCCAGAGATGGCAATGTCCGTGTGTCGGTGCACCTCTTTAGTTCAGAATGAAATGTCTTGACAACTATTAGATGGATTGCCATGAAATTTGGTACTGACATTCATGCCCCTGCAACTAATGACATCCCCATCAGCTTCAGCTGTACTTTGTTTAGTGCTAATTAGCAAATGTTGGTAAGATGTTGAACATGGTAAACTTAATACCTGGTAAACATCAGCATGGATAGCATAGCATATTAATTGTTAAAGGTACAGTGTGTAGGATTTGGCAGCATCTAGTGGTGTGGTTGCAGATTGCAACCAACTGAGAACCCCTCCGCTCACTCCTCCCTTTTTAAGACTGCAGTGAGTGCAAAACCGTGGCAACCCCGTTCGCCTCGCTCAGAGGCCATCTTCACCATAATAACACTACTTTAGGAGCAACGGAAGTCAGTCGGCGGCTGGCGGCACCACGGTTGTGCACTCTGCGGCTCAGGTTGCCGCAGTTTCACAAGCGTGTCGGAGAACTATGGTTACCTTCAGGTAACATAAAAATGCGAAAGTCCCTATCTAGACCCAGTGTTTGGTTTGTCCGTTCTGGGCTACTGTAGAAACATGGCGAAGCAACGTGGCGGACTCCATAAAGAGGACCCTTTCCCTATGTAGCTATGAATGGCTCATTCTAAGCTAACGAAAACACAACCATTCTTAGTTTCAGGTGATTATACATGAATAACATAGTTCTGAATATTATATTACGGCCAATAGAGCCCCCAAATGTTACACACTGTTCCTTTAACGGACAGACATGAGAGAGGTATCAATCTTCTCATAAAACTCGGAAAGCGAATAAGCACATTTCCCAAGATATTTAACTACTCCTTTTAAGAACTGCGATCAAGATATGTACTAAGCTAACATTTACAGTTGAAAAATAAATAATCTCAGTGCTTTCTGGTGTACAAACTATATAATGGCATTTCTGCACTCAAACTTAGTGTTACTCATCTGCCAACATGTGTACCAATATGTATCAGGGATCAGCTAAAATTAGCTGATAATATTAGCCATGCCAATGAATCTGTTTTAGTGAGCAGTAATGTGTGTGGTTCCTACCTCATACTCAAACTCCTCTGTCCTCTCTCCATCGGCTGGAACGGGGGAGAGGTAGTCTGTCCCTTCATAGTATTCCTGGTCCATTGTATGAAGAGAATGACAGCTGTCGGGGGAGACGGGCAGAGGAAGAAAGAGAGGGAGAGACAGACAGGGAGGGAGGCAGAAAGAGGAGGTGAGTTGGGCGTGAGCAAGAATCCTTTTCCTCATTTTCCTTAACATGCGTTCAATACCTCTAAGTGACAGAATTCCCTCGCCTTTGTCTTTGCTGGAATCTGAAGAATAAAGGATTTGTCAAGGGCTTTCAGTGCTGCTGGAGTGTGTGTGTGATAAAAATACAGCCCCTTGTTAATAACAGCACATCCACATCATTTGCTTCCTACTCTTGACAGACAAAACCCCCCACATTGTACAGTGTAATTCTATTATGCTTCCCTCAGTCACCGAACAAAACAGCATTGTGAGGGCCTAACAAGATGAGCAGCTTCAGTGCCACACAAGATAATCATGGTGGACAAAAACTTCAAAAAGACACTCTGTTCAACATGTTGAGTGATGTGTTCAGGGCCCGTCTGACTCTCAGATTACCCAGCACTGTAAAACTGTCTCAAAACAACCGAACCAGACTGGTAAATGTCAGAATGCTTTATACTTTGATTTATCAATTTTTACACATCTAACAACATTTGGCAGTAGGAGCAAAGAATACAATTACAAATTTACAATCCAGCCTCAAAAAATAAGAGTGACAAACATTTGTTACATCGATAAAATCTGCTGTATATTGGATTGTGCACCTGATCTCAGACGAAAAGAAGAAAATGTGAGTTTTATGGGACACATTGATTACATTTGGGCTCGGCCTGGGGCTGCGAGTAGCCTGCGAGCACACGTTGCACGTGTTGCCTAGTTTTTATTAGCCCATTTGCTTTAATCACCTTGTAAACCTTCCATGAGACAAAATGGATACGCCAAGCAGCTCCAATTATGGCGAGAAGGCCCCCTGGGGGATTGTCTAGTGATATTGTGTGAGATACATACGTGTGGCGATGATTTTGATCAGGTCATGTATACAGTAGCACTTTATACCTAACGTGTAACACTGACAATAACCATTTTATATGATGTTTTTAATAATGAGCGTCTAGGCAAGCAATGATTGTCTCTAATATCAAAATAGCAACAGATACTCGAAGAATTCAAGATGTTTACGATTGCTGAGACCACCCTGACTCCAGCTCTGTGCTATGAAGCTCCTGTATTGTCTCATTGTTTCATCCCCAAGAGGTGAAACCCAGATATTCCTTCATGCTAAACTTTTCTTGTTCACAGCTTACTCCTCCTTTGAGATGAACAGAACATAAACTAAAATGCCAGAAGAGGAAATAATGAACCCTGTTCCTTTTGTTGTTTTCCAGGAAAACCTCTTGTTGATACTTTAAACTCTCAAGATCTTTTTCCGTGCATATTTTTATGCCTTCCTCCCACATAAACAATAAAAAACATGTCTTTGAGGTATTGTACTACCAGGCATCCAGTTGAGATGTGATTAGACTACTAGTGATACCACACACGTGTTGTTTTGAGCCACATTGTGCACAAAGTAGCACAAGTGTGTCCTTTCATCTCTTCTAAATTTATAAACATATAAACATATTAAATCTTACAGCTGAGTTATGTTTCTGTGCATGATTATCTACTGTGACGGGGGACATGTGAAAGATATTACAGCATCACAGAGAGGGGGAAACTGCATGTGTTATGTACTGACCAGGGAGGCATTTATACATGACTACATTTAGTAGACTTGAATTGCTTATGATATTTATTCTCAACTTTTTTATATATTCACCTCCTTAGTGATTAATTTAAATGAATGCGTTATACTAAAGTAAACACTGAATAATGATTAATGGTTTATTAGGACCACTTAGCCCTGTCCTTTATTTCTCTTTCTTCTATTTAATGTATCTTATTGGTGAGAAGGCAACGTGAAGGACATCCAGAGGCTCATTCATCAAATAAATCTATATTTATCAGTCTATGCAGCTGGTTAGACAATTCATTTGTATTTTACAGGCGCCCTTGCATACTTGTAATGCTAATCCTGCAAACGCTGATATTTCTGCTTCATAGCTCAATAACATTTCTCACTACTTTATTTACCCCTTATTAATTACCATCAGTCCCAGAGTCCCAAAGTCAAAACAAGGACACAACAACAAAGTCTGGTGGCACAGAACTGAAAGCATTTGTAATCATATCAAATTAAATACAAATATTAATTATATCAAATCACTGACCTTCAAACTACAATCCCCGTTTTGAATCGCTGTCTATCATGATTCACATTTATTTGACCTAAGAATAGTGAACATCAATGATGTACGTTACAGCAGCTATGTGGCATCGGAGCGCCATCTCGTGGGCCGCGGAGCTACTGCCAAATGGTTAGAATAAATTAAAAATATGCATACAAAGCTAGCTATTTTTTACAATACCAGAAATTGAGTAGTCGTAGTAGTAGTCAATACCAATACCTGCGAAATTCCACGATTCTCGATACCCAATTTGATGCCAAAAAACTTCAACATACACTCCTTTATTACCATTTGCATACTAGTTTTTGTAAATTTCTTATTGATCCCTGATGATCCGTCCTCAAGTTTCTCGCCAAAAACTAAATTTTACGAGATTACATTTGAACACATCATGATAAGGTTATAATTTGCCTTCGCCCCATACTCATTAGAGCTTGAATGCATCATAATGTAGCTCCATGCAACCTCGGTACGTTAGCTGTTTGCAGGACTGTGCTGCTAACAGTAGTAACAATGCTGCTAGCTCTCTTCCTGCTGATTTCAACACAGTATTCATAAAAGTATTATCAGGGAAATGTTCTATCGTCCCTGGGACGACGGGGCGTCTTTAGTCTTCAGTTCTGATCTCTGGTACTGTAGAAAAACAAGTACCGTCACATTTTCAGAATTTTGGCCTCAACTTGCTACCGAAGTATCGGTTCTTGTGACAAATCTATATGTGCTCAATAATTCGCATAAGTAAAAAATGTCAAGCTAAAATTCATAATTTCAATGACCAGTAACGTTTGAATATCACCACACCAATCACGACACATCATCAGGTAGAGACAAACGTGTTTTCCCTGTTAGCTAGCTAACGTTCCCTCAGATGCAGTGACACAAAACAGATCGATTTTTGAAACAAAAACGTGATATGACATCCCTGCACCATTAAAAGCTCCAACACATGTGGGATGTAAATATGACCCTGAATACATTACATTTGGATTGATTATGGCAGGTAGTGATGGGTGAGGGTAAGCGGAATATTTATTTTGGCCATTACAGCTGAAAGAGGCTTAAGACATTTACAGCCCAGTTTATTTTTTCTCCTTTTGTGTCATGTTATGTTTTCTTTGACCTCATTTACTTGAACAGGTGGTCCTCAGAAGTTTTTTTGACAATCAGAAGTGGGCCTTAAGTTACAAGGTTTAGAACCCCTGGTTTACAGAGATGTCAAATGAAATGAAAATAAAACATGTTTCTTGTTGTACGTACCTGTCAGAGAGCAGGAAGGGACAGACGTCAGGCACAGGAGGGGTCGAAGGCCGGAGCTTTGCCAGCGCCATGATGTGTTCAAAGGTGATGTCGGTCTGAGTGCACACATCCACCACATGGATTTCCTGAGGGGGGCCATGGGGGCGGCCGCTGGGGGTCCGCCTGATGACCTGCACCACGACGGGGTCCTTGGCAGCGCGGAAGGCCTCCACAGTCTCCTCATGGCTGGACTTGGACAACTCCTTCCCATTGACCTGAGGAGGACAGGGAAACATTATACTTGTGCATTGTGTCTGTGATATGGAAACTCAATGTGCTTTATTTCTTTTTTTTATTGACTGTTGCTATAGAAACAAGTGTTCGAGATGGACTTTATCTTACTGGTTCAGCTAAATCTCAGTATGCAGAGCCAAAGAACCAGAGTTTTCTGTCAAGGAGACATGAGACTAAAAGCCAGTGAAAAAGCCAAGAGGGAAGCCTCGGTACAGCTAAGATTACTTGTATTCTTGCTCTTTATACCGAGTAAAAGTCTGAGAAATGTATGTAAAAGTTCAATAGAGTGGAGCCTCAGGCATACACTCCCCAATCACGCACTTCCATGTCCGTTAGTCCGTATAAACTGTTGGTGCTCATTCAGTCTGCATACAAAAACATTGAGCTCTACATCCTCCCTACTACACTGCTGCCTGCCCACCTCCCATTAGCATGGATTCATATGTGACTTTTGGATGTTGTGTTAATGTGTTCATTTAATGTTGTGCCTCTGAGCCTCTGCTAGGACAGTCTGTCTCAGCTTCAGCGTCAGATCTATGGGTGAAAGAAAATATCGATACACGAGTAATGCAAAGTTTTGTGAAACTATCGATTCTCAAAAACTCTATTTATTTTGAATTAATAGTTAACATTAGGGCTGTCAATCGATTAAAATATTTAATCGTGATCGATCGCAATTTAATCACATTTTTATCTGTTCAAATGTAATGTAATGCAAGTTTGCTGCTTCGTGCAGATTGCACAAAAAGTAATACTGTGATGTTGGATACTGTGTTACTGTGATAAATGCAAATGCAGATCCCACAGTTCTGATTGCATAAAAAAAGTAAACTTTATTTTGCTCAGATTTTATGCATGTGGTGGAGTGTTCTTTATATTATGACAGTTTTCTAAAAATTGGATTAAAAACATGGCATATATCGCCTTGCTTAAAGTATCGCAATCAATCACAATACATTGATCGTAACCTGTGTATCATGATACGTATCTTATCGCCAGATTCTTGCCAATACTCAGCCCTAATCAGATTCCAACAATACCACCTTTATAGTCTCTGAATATGCAGCATACTGTATAAAGACAACATTGTGCCTTCAAGACCATTTGGCCATATTGCTACTACAGCTCTACAGCTGTGTTCAGGGTAAATGCATTCAGATAGAAATGTATACTTTTTCCCAAATGTCTTCCCGACAGATGATCAAAAAGAAATCTTTATGAATATAACATCGGAAAACATACACACAAAAGCACAGTTTGATGCAACATTATCTGGATGTTAGATCAAAGCTCAAATGGCCTCTGGTTCACTCAGTCCATCTTCAACCTCATCTTCACGAAATGAACTGGATTTTCTGGCAGATTGAAAACCATTTGCACTACAGCTGGCACATATAAAGAAAAGCATTGCTTCATTTAACACCAGTAATTTCTCTGGAAGAGAAACCATGACTGTGGAATACCTTAGAGAATGTGCTTTGGTATAAACGCTGAAACCAGAGATTATAATATAGATAACCGCAGAGAGAAAAAAAACGGTAGACGCAGCATAATTACATTTGCTTTTGTATTTAAATTTGGTTTTGAAGTGGAGCATTTTGCTCGCACGGCAAACTGCAATCACTTTAAATGATAAGTACAAAAGTAAAAGAAAGTGTCAGCTGTGGAAACTCGAAAGCAGCAGTGTTCAGAAGTTACATCACAAACTGTCTTTAAAATGCCTCGTTCAGACTCTGACAAAATGACCTAAATTCACGAGCAGTCGACAGTTTGTGTACGTGGTGCCTCTAAATGAACATTAAAGATGCAGAAGCAACGGGGAACTCCTACAGAGAGCGCGCTTCTTATATTTTCAACCCCGTTTATTCCACCACTAATTCTTCACTTGTGCACGTTCTGTGACACATCTCACTGAATTTGACACCGTACATTTTGAGAAATGACTCGATATGTTTTGAACAGCACTAAAGTATTCATAGAACCTGACAGCATAAATGCTATAAAGCCAGGCTCAGCATGAATGTGTTATTTTTTATGATAAATATGTCTGCCTACATGTTATGTTTCTTGATGAGTCCCTGTCTGAGATGTAGATGACCGATGACAGTCAGTTAATGTGTCCTTGAACTGATTTCCTTTGACAGAGCAGATCAGTATGTGGTTAAACAGTATACAATGTATGTTGTGCCCAACTGTTTTGGCTTGTGACTAGGACTGCAATTAATTATTATCTGTCAATAATTATTGATTAATCTGCTATTTATTATTTTTCTATTTATCAAGTAATCATTAGGTCTATGAAATATAAAAAAAATAATAGTGGAAAAAAAAACTTTGCACGCTTCATGGTGACATCTTCAAGTGTCCTATTTCTCCTGACCAAAACACTAAAGACTGAAGATATTCAGCTTCATATACTGACAAAGAAAGGAGCAAATCCTCCCATTTGAGAAGCTGGAACCTGAGAATGTGAAGCATATTTTCACTATTTTTCCGTCAATTAATTTTTGCTTCAGCTCTACTTGAGACTCTTTGAAAACATGTCTATATCTACTTGCTATCCCTCATCACAGGACACATATCTCTGTGAGTTGTGAGCCTTTATAGCACGCTCAGTTTGTTGAATTGGTATATTTTTTAGAAACCAGCAAAGATTTAATTATCCAGTATAAAGAAGACCAAACATTAAAGAAAAGAAATGGTAGCAACCATTAATAATTCCCTCCGTTTTATCTTGCAATCCCCTCAAGGGGATCCCAAACCCCAAGGTTAGGAGCCACTTCATTATGTGAACAAATGAAAAGCAAAGACGGTTTAAAAATATCCCAAAATCGGTCTCTATTGCCATGTTGGGTCACACACACACAACTCATCTGGGTTTATATAGCTATATGTATAGCTAAGCTATACTTTGCTTCCTAAATTTGACATTGCACATATAGTTCGAGACAAAAGGGAAGAATGGTAGTTAGTTGACATCAACATGGGTTATTTTTTTTATTTATTTGTTAGAAAGCTCCCTACAGAAAGCCACAGAAGACATTACACAACTGCAAAGTAAACTGATCTTCATGTGTAAAATCCAGTTGGCAACCTCTGGTTCTGTAAAGTGAAGCCAATGCTGAAGTGCCTTAAACTTCTTTTCTAATATCCAGTAGGGGGCGACTCCTCTGGTTGCAAAAAGAAGTAAACATTGTAAACATGAGTTTATGGTCTCAATTGCTAATTTCAAGTCTTCTTCAATACAGCATGATGTTCATTTAGTAAATTATGGTTCCATTTAGAGTCAAATAGACCATAAAGCAGGGTATGCTTTAGGGCGTGGCTACCTTGTGATTGACAGGTCGCTACCACAGCATTGTCTGCTCTGGGAGTTGTCCGCGTTTTTGTCTTACAACTTTAATCCTTTCACGGTGTGTTTTCAGTTCATGAAAGTTAATTGTAAAATTTGTGTTGCCTAAAAATCTCTTGTTCAGTGTTCGGTTGTACTTAGCTACACCCTCTTGTTTTACTCCTGGTTGCAAAAAACCAAGATGGCGACGGCCAAAATACCGAACTCGAGGCTTCAAAACAGCAGTCCACAAACCAATGGGTGACGTCATGGTGACTACGTCCACTTCTTATATACAGCCTATGGTAAAATGTTTCAATTAAACAGACTTCTACATAGCTAACATCATTACCTGCTAACAGAAAACAGAAAACATATTCATGATGTAATAATGGTTATAAGACACTATATGAATATAATAGTGTGATACTCTCATTCCTGGTTCATTCACATAGCCAAACATTCCTGTTGATGTGAGTTTGTGTGTGTGTTTTTATTGTTTTTTTTCTCTATAGACTGAGTGATGCCCTACAAAAATAACAAACAACGTATTCTTTCTCAGCCCTAACAGCAGCCATACATAACTCCCTTAGCTCTTGTTGTGCTCTGGTCTGCTCCCCTGCCTCCTGATGTGACCTTTGTTTGTAGCGATACTGCATTAATCACCTGAGTGGGAGATAAAGTGGGTCAACACCACTCCTGTGGAACTGCAGGGCAATTTGGACGAAAAATAAAAGTGCGGTCGCTCAGCCTCCCTCATCCCTCCTTTCCTTCACACTCCAAACCTGCTTTCATTCGCCTTTTTTTGGCCGGTCAGCAGGTATTAAATACAGCAGCACGTACATTAGAGTTAAGTACTGTATTAAAGAAACATGGAGCACTATAATAATTAGCTTATATAGTTCCTTCTTTGACTGTGTGTGTGTCTCTCTCTGTCTGTCTTATTTTGCTGCTTGTGTCTCGCTCCGCAGGCTAATCCTGGAACAGGGAGCCTGCTGGAAACAAAGGAGTTGGAGCAGACAAATGAGGCAGCCTATGGCGTATGACAGTCCCGGAGAAAAATGATCAAATTTCCCAGCTCTCCCTCTGGTACAGCCCGTCCAGCCCAGTCTCCTCCTCCAAGCTTCAGCTT
The DNA here is from genome assembly GCA_916701665.1 of Sebastiscus tertius. NCBI lineage: Eukaryota > Metazoa > Chordata > Actinopteri > Perciformes > Sebastidae > Sebastiscus > Sebastiscus tertius. The sequence continues at coordinate 16,339 of CAKAOH010039674.1, forward strand.
AGCTAGCCATTCTCCATGGCCATAATGAAACAAGAGGAAACATGTCAGTAAAAAGAGGAGGGTGTGTTGTTGTTATTTTTTATTCTCTTCAGTGGTTTTCATGAGAGCCAGATGGAACAATTAATCCCCAATCAACACAAGAATATTAAGTAGCCTTAACTCCTGCATGAGGGACTTTGCCATCCGTGTGGTGTCCCTTTGGCTGATGTCTATCCAGCTAAACACACTGCCTCAGTTAGGATCTGTAGTCCTATCTGCCAGATGGGAAGGGTTTCTGTAGGCCTGGCTGCAGCTTCCTAGATACACTCACACTGAAGATCTGCCTTCAGCACAGTCCTTGTCTGAGATGCCTTGCGACAGCTCTGCAAAGTGCATCATCAGCTAGCAAGCCTAAAGATGCTGAATGTGACTTTACAGCAGATTTATTAACAGAATCATTTTTGCAATTGGCTTATTTCCCAAGTAGCCTTACACTTGAAGATGACCTGTTATGCTTGTGTGCTTTCTCCCTTTCCTTTAGTGTGTTATATAGTTTTTTTGTGCATGTAAAAGGTCTGCAAAGTTACAAAGCCCAAAGTCCACACCAAAGGGAGTTATGGTATGTCCACAGGGGAATTTTTGTATTGCGAGGGATCGCCTCACTTCCCAGCATTGGACGCTTCATGGGCTGCCACTAGACACAAGGCACCTGATTAGACGAACGCTTTCCCTCATGGGCTGCTGCTCCCAGCATTCAAAGCAGAACCAACACGGCGGCTCGTTTGGAAACTTTCTTCTCTTATATCACGAAAATAGTTCACCAAAATGTGTTTCTGAAAACATTTTATGCAAGAAATAAGCCTTGCAGTTGCTGAATCTGTGTTTATTTTGGATCGACAACGGTTAGTTTAAACGTTTCTGGGGAGTTTCCAGAGGCGGCAAGTCGTGCCAGACGCCCCCGATTTGCATAAAGTAACCTAGACTTCAAATTTAGGCAAATGAGGAGCGGCCAACGTGATACCCTGCCTCTCAAATCGCACCGCCATGCTACCAGAATGCATTGTAAGGCTGTTTACATAGACAATGAATGGGAAGCATGGAAAGGACGGAGGCTGTGGACTTGTGCCACCACTTTCCCTCACAGAAACACTGCTCCTGAATTGCCTGAAATGCCTTGCTTGAAGTCCTGCCTTTTCTTCCTTAATGTGGTGATGTCACCAAGTAACACATTTGCATAGTGGCTAGTTAGTGGGATAGTGGGCCACCTGACCAATCAGAGCATACTAGACTTTTCTCAAACAGAGCGTTTCAGACAGAGGGTGAAGAGAGATGCTGCAGCACAGTCGGTATGAGAAAAGTAAAGCATGTAAACATGTTCTAGTAGAGACAAGTATGCACCTGAAATAGAGCATAATAGGTCCTCTTTAAAACACCATTTCTTCCCACTTTCACTGCCTTTACGCTCAGTACAAGCTGTAGCCTCTTAAAGTTTCATCACACATATTTTGATTTAGTCACACTCGCATAAACTATCCTCTTCAAAGTATGCAAATACATATTCATTCATAAACACACGGTGGTAAACAAAATCTGTTTGCAACAAATTATTTAGCAGCTGTAGTGTTTATCAAGTCCAAAGCAGCGCTGCAAGTGCTTCATGGCCAAAACTGCTCCATATGCACATAGTCAACATGTTACTGGTCTGGAACAAAACAATGGGGATTATTCATGAGAGATCATTAGCTGTACAACTGGGTCCAGGATATGATCAGGAAAAAGTGAAGTTGGAAAGAGCTGGGCGTTGGGATGGAGTAGCTGGACCAAGACACATCTGCTGGCTGTTTGCACATGGATATGCAGCAGCTGCAGCCAGAGGAGAAATGTGTTTTCATTCAAAGCCCCTGAGACGACCACCAGCCTTCCCACAACAAATGCAGTAAACCAGCTTAGTGGAGTGTAACGAAAGGATGAAACCTCTTTTCTTTTCATTTTCTCTGTGGCAGAGTCCCATATTGACACAGACATTCAAAAAATGTGTACTTGTGACGCAGCTGAGTGCCTTAAGTCTCTGCTTCAGTAAATATCACACTGTCACTTTAAGCTGTTCTGAGCGGTTGTGCGCAAACAAACAAGACTTACTTGAAAACTTCATTGAAAAAGTCACTGTTTTTACAATCATGAGCCCGTAGTCGCCTACAGCAAAGCACGAGATTCCCTCATCTGTGTCCCATCTTATCATGCGTCCTCCAGGTACGAGGACAAGCAAGAGAGAACAAACACGTAGCGGCTTAGCTCGGCACCTCGGGCGTCTCCTCCGTCAGTGCTTTTGTCTCATCGACTGCTGCCTCCCATCAATATCTCCAAAGACCGAGGGGCAGAATGTAGTGACAGTGGTAGTAAAGTGGGGCCAGTTTATCTGTTAAGATGTCAACTTCAGCCACATGTGATGCTGCTTCTGCTGAGGGACCATTTCTACGGCACGCGGCGCAGACACTGCCGGCAGCTTGCGGGGGATTACTGATGGAAGTGATTGATGCACTTCTTCTGCGAGGAGAAAACGCGGCCCCAGGCAGTAGACTCTAATAGTCCATTAGCTTTTTTATGCCTTCCAATTAACTGCATACATTGCTTTATGGCTTGCATGTAGCACTTTGAATCTTAATGAAATGTTTTTGTTTTTAATTTGATGGAGTTTATGCTGCGCGCAAGGAGAAAGCGTCCATCTTCACTCGTATCCTGGTTGAACTGGAACTGCGCTGAACTGAATGAAGGTCATCCTTTCTACTTCAGCTACGCAGACAAGTAAACAAGGCTTTTCAGCGGCAGCAGAACGAACATCGGAGGCTATTTAACCACCGAGTGTAACCTTGGGTGTTGTGCTTAACATCTGTACACGCAGTGAGCTTCCGTTACACACAGTCTACGTCTCCCATGTGCCGTCACCTGCTGGTTTGAGTGGCAGCCTGTGGGGTGTTTAAGTGTATGCGGGCAGATGGAGAAAGTGTAACATGTAGGTCATCCAGCCTCGGGAGTGTAGCGCTTACAGCCGTCGATTACACGCCTGCTCTATCGCCTCATCTTTTGGGGAAAAGCAACCCGTCAGCGTTAAAGTCCAGTCAGCTGTGTGGAGCCCTCAGATGAAAGAGTTGGAAGAGACTGAGGAATGGTGACAGGGCCAGAGGAGGTGGAGGTTCATCAAAGGGGGAGGAAAGGAAGCATGGCCACTAGGGCTGTGCTCTGGAGATAGAAGAGGGACCACTGCTACTATTGGTCAACCATCACAACTGAGCGCTGATGGAATTATGATAGAACTAATGAATAATGGATAAGTCAACCCACTGTGGATGAGACATGATAAGACATTGTGTGGATACATAGCTTGGGCAAATAGAGTTGGGAAGTTGGAGGGGGTAGTAGTATTTTTTTAAACACATTTCATTAAAACACCCGTTTCACAGTTTTTCTCTTAATGATATCAATATTTCTCAACTATAAACACAAAAGTCCCCCAGATGATAAAAAACCACAACTTGTTTTCACACCACTTGTGCGGATTAAACCAGATGTAATGTGTTAATTAGTGAACTTTGAAGGTGTACGGACATGAGAGCGGTATCCATATTCTTATCTAAGCTTCGGCAAGAAAGCAAATGAGCATATTTCCTAGAATGTGGAGCTTTTTCTTTTGCCAGATTTCTAATGAACTAGCTGCAGCCGCAGATTTTTTAATTTCTGATTGGGCGTTTCATACCAAAATGCTCCTTGGAAGTCGTAGTCTTATGGTGAGCATGTTATGCCTCTATTAGTAGAGAAATGACAGCAAATAAGGGGAGAAAGAGATGAGGAACTTGTACTGGGGATGTTACAGTTCATGTTCCATGCCCTATAGCCCCTCAGGCCACCGGAGCGCCACTTGGATGTCGCAGCTGAGTGTTTATGTACACAGGCCTGCAGCATTGGCTTTTTCATAACTATCAAATAGCCAGATATTTTTGAACGCAGTGGCTCATCTGTCATACTGATAATTAATGTCCACACAAGCCTCAGAAATGCTCCAACTGTCAATCATGTAACATGTTGTTTATGCTGAGAATGAACTGGATTTATACTTCCGGGACCCTGAATGGCAAAAATAACTCCTCTCACTTCGCTACTCTGTTGTTTGTTGATTTTCCCAGCTGAATGTATGCAACAACAGAGCGGAGGACGGTGACTGACTGACTGCAGCAGTCTGCCTCTTCTGCACCTCCGAGCACCTGAACAGCAGCCGCTACGCTGCAGCTCAACATCAATGTGTTGCAATTCCGTCTTTCAACCCGTGAAACTCGATTTGCATTTTCAAACATAAAAAAAAACTACATACAAGTGAGAACGGGAACATTCAGCAGAGAGATGGAATTAAATACTCCCTGATGTAATTCCAAATGCTGGAAGGCTGCGAGCATGACTGCTACCTCGTCCTCTTGGTTAGAAAACGGCTTGGGTTCCTCCTTACACCCAAATGTCTCATTTCAATAATAAGTGTCAGTATAAAATACGGGCCAAGGTCCGCTACAGTACAGCCCTTATGACTGCATAAATCACTCCTAGACAGTCAGCGCTACTGTCTGAGCGACTCAAGCAATGACATGAGAGGGAGACGGAGAGAGAGAGGGAGGGAGAGAGAGAGAGAGAGAGAGAGAGAGAGAGAGAGAGAGAGAACCACTGGGGAAATCTGACAATCCCCTAAACATCTTTACATGAACCAATGTACAGGCCTCCTTTAACCCCTGCAACCACATAAAACACACTCCACATGGCCCCTGGGTTATTTTTCACATTAAAGGCTCTACACGCTGCCGCTGAGGTTTTATGTTCGCTGAACATTTGATGAATTCTGCCAATTTTCTTCGCTGAGCACCAATCTCTTGTGGAGTAGTCCCTTTATTACGCAACTCGTCCTAAAGTGTATCAGCTCATTCAGCCGGTTCTAAAATTCATGGTCCACCTTTTTACATATGTTTATTATCCAATCTCTTGCTGTCAGCGCTCAGTGCAAGGACAACTGTTATAAAAGGACAAAAGGGAGAAGAGATCTTCTTATGAACTATTCGAACACTCAATGTCAAAAGTGTTGAGTAGCAGAGGAGGTGAAGAAAGCGCCAAGTGTGTTACCACGCTGCAGCATCTCCTCTGCTCTCTAACTGTTGAGCTTAGTTTACCATCTATCTTAAAATTTGTCAAATTCTTGTAAACTTATCTGCTGCTGAGACAAAGCAGCTCCTCCTCCCTCTACCAGCGTTACCTGCAGGCATTGATTCACATCAGCAGAGGGAGGAGGACAGAGGACCGGATGAATGACTGAGGTCTGTGATCTTCATTCTTTATCAACTTCCCTCAGGATTGTGATGGCAGGAATATTATTTATTTTATTGACATTTAGATTAGTGTCCAGTGAGATATTAATGAGTTTAACAGTGACTTTGCTTTTGGAAACACTACTGTTACTGCTTTATTTATTTATAAATAAAATATAAATACAATCTAATCCTGTTCTGAATTTATTCTTGTTTTAAATAATACATTAAAAAAAAAAAAAAAATTAGTGATGCAAAAGAACCAATAAGAGTATCGATAAAGAACCAAACCAATAAGGAGTATCAATAAGAGTTATAGGCTAGTATCGATAAAATCCTCATGATAACCATCCCTACTCGTGTCATGAATACAATACATTATGATCGGGGATGAAACGGTTCAGGTAAAAAATCTGAACCGTTCGGTTCGCTAGTCACGGTTCGGGTTGTGTATGTATTGTTTGGTTTATTTGAAATAAGTTATGAGGCCGATTGTGTGTGTTTTTCAGGTAGAGTTAGGCTCCCGTTTATTGTCACACTAGATATCAAGGCCTATTAAAGGAGGCTGTAACACAGGCGAACATGGGTCTTGAGGTATTTGGTATAACACATGCGCAGTGTAAATGAAGCTGCGGTCGTGCGTTGCTATTGGCTCAATTCCGATGAGTGCAGACCAGATTTTACTGCGCACATGTTGTACCCCAAAGACATGACAAGTTGATGAAGCGTGACCCAGCCTCCTTCTCAGTTGGCAAGGATGAAGTGCAGAGTGCGGCTGTAAGTCAGTTTAGGAACCCATCATCATCCACTACCACTGCTATTTCCTCTACTTCCTCCTTTACACTTGGCCTCGTCTGCCGTGTTGTGGGCAGTAACACATTAATGACTCAGTCACATCACATTACAGTTACTAAACCCAGTAACCGTTTACCAGGAGTTGATATCAGAAATCCGTCTCCGGGCAACTCCAAAGTAGGATGATTTGAAAATTTCATGTCCCGATTATCCTGGCCAAAATAATTGCAATTCACAATATTATCCCGATAATCATCAAAATATGCTTATAGGTATAGTGTAGGATTTGTTTACATCTACACCTCACCTCACTCCTCCCTCTCCAAGACTGCGGTAGCGTGAGCTGCCGAGTAACTTGCCAAACACTGTTTGTAGGTCACTGTTATTGCATGAATGAAATGCTGCTGCTGAAACTTGCAACAGCTTGTCCAGGCCGTCCGACACCCACAGCATGACCAAAACACACACACATACACAAACTAGTGTGCAGACAAATTGGACGGGGAAAGGCACAGACTCAAAAGCATAAAGCAATGCTCACGATGCTGCACATGAAAGATTGTTGGGTAAACATTTCATCAGATTTCTTATTGTTCTTGGCCCCTTTTGTCAGATGCTCTGTGTAATAATATCCTCCTGTTCTGCTCAGGATCACTTTCCCATGAAATTAAATCAATACGGCGTTCCATCTTCATCACTAACAGATTACACTTGAATGCGAGATAATTGTACTATCCTATTTTGGCTGGATTATAGAATTCTGCTAAATATGATTTGGGACTGGTGAGGGAAACGGAGTGCTAAGTTAATCAGCTTGTTCAAGGTTAATGGTACATGCAGGGTATATTTGTTAAAGAGATTTAGAGATGTGCAGTTAATCTCTGTGCTTAACTTTTAAGATCTTGCCATCTTGGAGTGAGTTTTAATGTAAAATGGAGGGAGAAAATCGAATTAGAGTAAAAGCTGCACTTGGGTGGATGAATAACTAATGGATGAACAGCCTCCTCCTTGGTGATAACTGGTAATTGGTTTGGGGGGCGGGAAAGGAGCGGGAGATGGGGAGGGGAGGGGGGAACGGGAGATGGGGGGAAGTCGGATGATGCTATGTACTGTGCAGATCAGCAAAATGGCCTGGCTGGCGTGAAGAGATGTTGTAAGGAGTAATGGTGCCATCCATATGCTGACTGAAGAAAATCAAATGGGTACTGTCATGGAACACCTCGAAATGAGCGGGAGAGAGGCAGAAAGGAGGTACGATGAATGAAGGTGCAGAGTAGGAGTATTTTTAACGCTAAAATACACACCACGCATACAAAATGCCACCACTGCTCTTTCTCTCACTTTGTCTATAGCCCATTTCTGTTGTTTTTCTGTGTACAATACTTCTATACTTATAAAAGTGGTGGAGGTGGGAGGGTAGGTGGGGGCGGGGGAGCATTATTATTTATATTTTTTAGGTTTTTATATCATTCTGTAGCTTTGCAGTAGTGTTCCTTATGTATTCAAATCCGAACATTCAAATTTTGGTCAAAGTATGTATGCTTTATCGTCAAAATGCGATTTTCCCAAGTTCTTCTCAAAACGTTTTCCCACGTGACCTGATGTAGGTTTCTGCATGATGACGCTGCTACAACAGTATATTTATACATCCTTATAGTCAGTGTGTATTACATACAGTAATTTAGATGGTGATCTGTACAGCCACTTTACCTCGCCATCAGACGGCCCTTTCCGACGGGGAACTGAAGCCGTTATATCGCTCTCTTCAAAGCCACCAGACTCCATTTACAAAAATAATAATTTGACCTCGTAGAACGTGGGAGTATTGCTTACAACCCCACTCCAAAAATCCAAACTAACCCTTTCAGTTATTTCCAAACTTAGCATAGCTAACTTTGGCTCCGTGAGTGCTAGCGTTCACGTTATTCATTACCTTATTGATTGGCTTCGATTAGCTTACTTACTTTGGTAACCTACGTCACTGCTTTTTGCAATGCAAAATGGACCCACTCTTTAAATATTAAAGGAATATTCTGGTTTACTACAATTTAGGTTATATCAGCAATGATAACATTGTCACCAAGGTAATTGTTGAGATCTGGGGATGCAGTGGCATTATTACAGAGACAAATAATGGCAAAAACTAGAAAAATAAGACCCAAGTTGTAACAAACCAGATTTATCCTTTAATTATCTGCTATTTCCCATGAAGTTATCGAGTACAGATGAGATGACACCGGTAGCAGATGGCACCAGCAATGCCTTCGAATGCCAGGGCCGGTCTTATTCACGGTGGCCTGGGGAGACTTTGAAAGCGGTAAATTGTTTCCTTCACGTTTAATATGCTCATCCTAGCAGCAGAGGCAATTAACACTGGATAAGCACTATTTACATAATGCCAGACACACTCGTGATCACAACAAAGGCGTCTGGTCTGACTTCCCCATCTCGCCTCTCCTACCGGCTCTTTGTCTGTGAAGCTGTCACACGGATGCTGGTTTGGGAATGAGAGTTGAGGTCAGACGGTGGCACGTGGAGCTTTGACAGTGCAAATAATAAACTGGGAGGGTTTGAAAGGTCAGTCAGGACCCCTGCGGCTGGCCACTGATCTGCCTGTTAGCCATTAACTGGGAGCCAGTTCAGGGGGGGTATCGAGGAAAAAAGGAAAGAATGAAAGAAAGGAGGAAAGGAGGAAAGAACTAACCTAAACTACAAGGTGTTTCCAATTCTAGCTGTCCTGCAGAAGAAAAAAGGATGTCAATCCACAAAACATTGTGGGTATATTGTGCCTGAGGCTGCTGTTTTTAACACTTTCCCCAGAGGCAAATAGAGTAATTAGTGTCCCATCACAAATGTCACCCACCACAAAGGGACTTGACAAGAGAGCGGACCGGTAAAATCAAGAGTGCCTTGTGGTACGACAGCGAGCAGGTTTGGTCAATGCTGCCAATGTCAAAGAGAACAAAAGGACGAGATTACTGATGATAGCCTGAGGCGGCAAGGGCTGAACTCTCATTCAAGCTGTCTTTGCATCAAACTCATCCTCAAATCTTAATTCAAACACTGGAAATGTTTCAGCGAAAGCAAAGCTGGGGGCAATGTCTGGCAAAATAAATGGCTGGCGTGTTCTGATGAAATGTCAAGTTTATGGAGTCGCAGGATTATAAGGGCCTCTCCGGTGCCCAATGAGTAAATACGAGGTTATTGACTTCAGAGCACTCCGCCGAGCTCAACACCACAGGGATCAAGCTAACATACTGCAAATACTGCCAACTCTTTGATTTTACAAAGAGCAGTTTTAGAAGTCCTAGGGAGTAATTATGTTCACCTAACAACTTACAATCTGCACTCCAGCAGTAGAAATCCTTAAATGTAGTTTTTAATAGGGCTGAACCAAATGCTTCGAAACATCGAAGCCCAAAAAAATGGTATTTTCGGGACAGCCCTAGGTCTTAGAAAGTGAGAAGAACATATTGGACTTCTCTGTGTGATGAAGAAGACATCACAGACCAGAAAATACAGGCATCTAAAAGTGATTTCAGCTGAAGGACACGCAGCAGTAAATAAGATCAAAACTTCCAACGGAAAGCAGAGCTGTCCAATTAGGACGGCATTTACAATGAGACAGTGATGAAGTTGCTGATGATAATCTTATCCTTGTAAAGAGCAGCGGCACAAAGCATGATTAAAAGGAAGGACATTATCTTAGAAGAGTGATCACAAGTGTAATCAATCTACTTCAAGGCTCCCCGCTGGGTTGTTCATGGCACAGGAAAAGTGCCAGCGAGAGGTTAGGAGGAGTCGATGTCTGTGGCTTTCTCTCGACCCACCCGAGTCTCGCTCCTCGTCAGGTCCCCGAGTCAATAAACAAAGGGAAGTGAGGGGAAATTGGATGCAATTCAGCACTTCCGACTGTTTCCTGATTACACAGTGGGAACAGTGGAGGCAGAAATGATGCTCATAAGAGCTACTGTATACTTGATCAAAAATGCTGAACCTGTTTAGGTCAGATCAGAGATACAGGGAAGGAAATGAGACCCTTATCAATGACGTTAGCCTCAATGGACTGTTGTTCATATATAGCCAAACATACAGTATGCCATGTTCAGGTCACAACTGATTGACCATAATTACTTTCAAATCAGCCTCCTAGTGGTAAATACAGGTAAAGTGGGACAAGCCACTTCTATTTAGGGCCTTCACAAATATAAATCAGTCCAGATGTTACTGTTTATGATCAATTTTAGACATTCTAAACAATGAACACATCTAAAATTTGCGATGACATTTCAACCAATTATTAATCCTGCTTCCTCTGATAAAATATACTGTAAACGTGTAATTATGTCGAGAAACGTTTGAGTTTTGCAACTCAGTCCAACGGAACACATCAGGCACATTTTTATGAATATAGCCTACTGCAGGTGCAGAGCATAGACTGTATATAAGAAGTGGACGTAGTCACCATGACGTCACCCATTGGTTTGAGGACCGCCGTTTTGAAGCCTCTAGTTTGGCATTTTGGCCGTCGCCATCTTGGTTTTCTGGAACCATAAGTGACACAAGAGGGTGGAGCTAAGTACAACCGAATACTGCATAAAACATTTTTTGGGCGAACAAAACGCTACAATTAACTTTCATGAAGTGAAAATACACTGAAGACAAACGCGGACAACTTCCAGACTGAACAATGTCGTGGTTGCGATCTGTCAATCACAAGGTAGTAACGCCCTAAAGGATACCCTGCTTTATGATCTATCTGACTCTAAATGGGACCATGATTTACTAAATGAACATCATGCTGTATTGAAGAAGACTTGAAACTAGCGATTGAGACCTTAAACCCATGTTTACAATGTTTACTGAGGTAATAAATCAAGTGAGAAGTAGGCTCATTTTCTCATAGACTCATAGCCAAAATGTCAGCTCTGTCCAGTTTTCTAGAGCCAAGCATTACATTTCAACTCCCATTAGCGAACTGTACACTATAAGGAAGCTTACTTCCAAGTGACAAGCAGTGACAGAATGACCAAACAGAGCTTTGTCAAAGAGTATTATGATCAATTAAATGCCCTTAGAAAACTACAGGCCAACTGCTATACTTGACACGGCCAAATGCTTCATGTGAAACAAAAACCAACATCAGGGACCTACATGGCTGTCTAACAGCAGAGATCAAGTAACCTCTAATAGAAAATACAACAAACAATGTCAGCCAGTCTATTCTGAATGTAATGAACCACCTGTCAAAACATGTTTATATGACCTGAAGCTTTGCACAGTAAATGAGCTGTAACATTACCGCGCTCTTGATGGAGAATACATTAATGAAAAAGTAGTCCACCTGGCAATTTTAATGTATGCAACAAACAAGCACACAAACCAATCTTGATTAAGAACACCTGGCGCTGTTGTTGTTTGAAGAGCGCATCCAGGAATGAGTGGAATGATTTACAGGCAATACACCGCAAAGTTCCTGATTAATGATTCTGCCATCGCTTGAAGTTTCTCCAAAAGAAAAAAAAAAATGTGTTGATGAACATACTGAGCTCGTGGAGGCACTCCAGAGCTGTACTTATTAGCCGGCACTTCAGAAATATTTTGACATTACGAGGAGCGCGCAGACGGCGGTGCTGCCATCCACTGATTGTGCAAACGGATGGGAGATTGGGGGCGGTGGGTAATGTGGTAATGGTATGCATGTGTGGTGGTGGCAATGACGGGTGTTCACACCATCATGGGAACCATAAGTAGGCCACGTATGTGACGACTGGGCTGCGTGTTTGGCGTCCCCTGCTTCATAAGGCTCGGGCTCCTCTGCCTAATGGGTGTAATAAAAGATTGTTCATGCCAGCGTCCGCTCATTTATTCTCATTCCTGAGAGTGAGAGGGGACCGCTACAGCAATCAGCCACTACTCACTGGTTAATTCCAAGGCAGATTTATGGTCTGGCTGGGTAATGGATGCTCCCTGCACACGCGCATGTGATTGTTTCTGTGTGTACTTCAAAGTCATCCTACCTGGTGCGCAAAGTCGGTATTGTTTTACAAGGTTTTTTCCCTACCGCTGCGAGGCCAAGATTAAATTTTAATCAGCTATTAACTGCAATCACAGCCATGATTTGGATCCCAACGAAGCTTATACCCAGAGCCCACACCGAGGCCATGCAGGCTGCAGCGGGGCTGTCATCTGTCCTGGCTCAGAGACAGGAACAGGTCACTTGTGACTGTGGTGGAGAGGAGAGACACTCCTGCCAGACAGAAATGACAGCTGCTCTGCCTCCCCAGCACAGGGTGCGAGGTATGAGGGGTAATGAGGCCAGGAGAAAGATGTGAACACTGGAAAAGGGACAGCATGATGTCCAACCTGAAGCCTGATAAACGAATCCCACTCAACTTATATGTGCTAAATTCGAGATTGAGAGCGCTAACAGTGAAAAGAACGGCAACAGTGCTGACAGTTAACCTGTGGGGGGGGGGGGAACCAGAGGGTGGGTGCTACGTAGGGTTAGGCAATATATCAATTTTCCAACTTTGTCAGCCCAGAAAACGGTGATTGCCGATATAGTTGCACTGGTGTGTATGTATGCGGGTGATGCAGCGGGGCGCACCTCCCCGCCATAGTTTCAGCTGGGAGATCAGCTGTTCTAGTGGTGGAGCATCGTAAAACACACGTCATTCAAACTCGACAGAAACTAAATAAAACTCCCCAAAACCATCTTGGTTAGTCTTTCTACCAATCACCAACTCTGGTTTGGTCGAAATAAACCCTTATTTCACAGAGTTAGATGTGAAAATATGCCGGCTCTGCACATTGTTTTCCCCGATTTCTCTCTCTCCACCCGCTGAGCAGCAGTTGAGCATTAAATTAGCAAAATAAAAATGACAATCACCCAAACAATCTCTCCCCCAAAAAAACAGCCGGCGATGTACTCAGCCAATTGCCGATATATATTCATCCAATCGCCAAACTTTAGTGCTATGCTTCCGCAACGGCATCATCAGCTGCAACGGTCAAATGACCACAGTGCAGAGCAGCATCCATGAGCTAGCCAGTGGGGCACGCTCACATGCACTAACATGCACTAAGCGGCAAAAGGCACAGAGAAGCTCGGATTACAACACACACACAGGGAGAGAGAGAGACTTTATTCTCTGCTCAGGTAGACATTACTCCTCTATATCTTTACATAGCAAATAGATGTTTGCTGCTATATTAATGCTCTGGATATCGTATAGAGAACCTTTAAGTAATAGTGTGACATGTAGTCATTTTTATGGGCTGTTATTTCCATTGTTCTATTGTTCTCTGCACGCTTTGGCAAGAAATCCCTGGAACAAAATCCTGGCCCTGCTTGGAAGTTTATACTCTCTCCAAATTCCAGAAACATTTAAGCAGCGCTGGCAACGCTGTTCGTGATAACTGGTCAAGCTAATGTGCAAATTACGACAGCATCTGCAACAGCAAGGGTTATTCCATCAAAAGAAACAAGTGGAATTTGACAACTAAGCCATGATAAGTATGTTGGAAGTGAAGGGAGCTGGAATCAGATCTAAACAATGAAAAGATGTAACAGAGGGAATTTGATTGTTTGGGAGAATTGGGGTTGAACCAAACAATGCAGGAGAAAGATTAATAAAATGAAACAAGATTATAGATAACTCAAGGTGTGCAGCAGAGCAAGCAAAACAACAAAGCCAAATCGATGCACTGGAAGCTGTTTTCAGCTACTGATAGGTTTGCTTTGGGCAGTTCTTTAACATTCAGGTCACTGGTTGCTTCATTAACTGGGAAAACTCTCATTTATTCTTTCTCCCTTACCCCTATTGTCTATTTTCCTTATTTGTCTTCCACTACTAACAGATGCTTAATGGTGGCACGGCCATGCCAAATGTAAAGCACAAGGACACTTCAGCTATAAGTCATTAGACGGTAGTGCAGCATCCTCTGACACGATCACACTCGTGCCTCCTTACTGCAGACTCCTAAAACTCGACACCACGGGCTAAGGAGTGCTCAGAAGTGAGGCACCACAGCAGGGCGTAGCGCTCCACTTTAGCTGAAGTGGAAGTTTTTCTTTTGTTCTCGTCTGCCGGACGGTGTGTAGAGCTGGCGAGCGATTAGGTTCATTTATACCACGGCAGCCACTTGGCAAGGATCACCACTCCATGTGGAGCCAATGTAACACTAGAATGAGACCAAATGGCTCTCTCGATTGGAAGGCAGAGAGGGGGAGGGTGGGTGTATATTGGTGGAGGGCATCTGCTCAACATTTACCTAGTGTTTTATAATTAGATGAGCGCAACTGCTCGGGAGCAAAGCGTCTGTTCCACTGTGATTTTCTGATAACAATTCTATGACTTGGAAACAGGCGGAGGACGGCTGTAGATGGAGACAATTAGTGAAGCTAATAAAATATGAACCATATTGCAAGTGAAAAGAAATCTGTGTTCAAAACATACAGACTGTTGCTGGGGTGGAAGTTGGTCATGACAAATGCTAATTGGTCCCAAGCAGCAGTGGGGCAACCTGTTAAAGCCCGCTCACATCTGGCACTTTTGGTTTCCCATCTCTCTCGCTCTCTCTCTCTGTTTCGCACATTTAATTCTCTGCCAAACACCAACATTTAGCGCAGGAGGATAACAGCTCAGTGGGCGCAGAAATAGAGTCCATGTGAAGACAGCATGATACTCTACAAAGAGCCTCCCCACTGGTTCATGGAAATGCTTAAGTCACACAAAATGTATTTTTAGGATAATCAGACTTCTCTGTCAGCGGACAGTTTGACTTGTTGTTGCAGAAAAAAGGCACAGGTGGAACTGTAACATTAATTAATGATGGCTCTGTTGCCAGTAAATCATTTCAAGAGAGTCAGCATGCACACTGCCAGGCCACTAAAACTGGAACACCTGAATGGAGTGTGGCCATTATTCATGTTATCAATTACACCTGCGTTCAATATATCAAAATGTCAGTTGTAAATAAGGTCAGTTGCACCGACATAGTTGCACATGCTGTATTGGCTTTAAATACACATGATGTCTACAAAGATGCGATTACATCATAAAGCAACACCACAACATATGAGTTTTGTAAAACTGTCGCCTCTATAGTTAAAAATACGGCTACGATTACACTCCTTCAGCAAAAATACTTGATTTAGGTCAGAGAAATATTGGGGTCATGACTTTGTTTGTGATTGCTGTCATGGTTAAAAGAAATCATGTTGGTAGGAGAGAAGAGGAGCGGGGATGTGAACCCCAGTCACAGTCAGATACTGTGTATGCCCATCCACCGCACCAACCTCCATACCCTTATTGTCAAAAAACGTCACGCTAGGTTCCCCTTTGTCACTAAACACTAACATTTTAAGCTGTTTAAAAAGAATAGTTTTGAGAAATATACATATTGGCTCTCTGGCTGAGAGTAAGATTAGAGGTTAGAAACGAAGTGGACGTAGTCACCATGATGTCACCCATTGGTTTGTGGACTACTGTGGCATTTTGGCCGTCGCCATCTTGGTTTCTTGCAACCAGAAGTGACACAAGAGGGTGGACAAGTACAACCAAACGCTGAATAAGACGTTTTAAGGTAACCAAAATATTTCAATTAACTTTCACGAACTGAAAATACACTGCGAAAGGGTTAAAGGTGTAAGACGAAAACAAAACCCCCAGACCGTACAACACCGTGGTAATGATTGAAACCATAAACTCATGTTTTCAATGTTTACCGAGGAAATAAATCAAGTGAGACGCACGGTCATTTTCTCATAGACTTCTATACAATTAGACGTCTTTTAGCAACCAGAGGAAGAAGTGACTTCCTGAAGTCTATGCTGGTGTTGATAGGCAGATTTTTTTCTTTTTACTCTGGACAAACAAGACTTGCTTCCAATCTGCATGCTAAACTAAGCTCTATGGCTCCTGCTTTGTAGTTAAATGGAAACTTTACTGTATATAGTACTTTTCTAGTCTCCCGACCACTCAAAGTGCTTTACACCACATGTCAACATTAATTTAGACACACACACACACACACACACACACACACACACACACACACACACACACACACACACACACACACACACACACACACGCACAGGTGAGGTCCCATACAAATGTTGCTAATAAGCAGCACCACTGGGCCAGATCCTATTTGTCAAACCCTTGGGCGCCGTGGCCGCCAGATGGGGAGTAACCTGCTGAGCTCACATTTCTGAAGTGCAGACACACACGCACGCACGCACGCACGCACGCACGCGCGCGCACACACACACACACACACAAGCAAATAAGCAGACACAAAAACTTCCAGTCCTCTGCTTGTCAGTTGGGTGTGACCAGTTTAAAAAGCTGCATACAGTTACTCACATTTATTCAAGTTTGCTACAGCTGTCTACAGTAATGAAAAGAAATATTGCAATTTACCTCCATAATGCTCCTCTTGTACTACATTTACATACATTACATTTTTCCATTCCACTTGATTTCCATTTTACCTATTCAACTTATGCCGATAAATTAGATAAAAACACAGCAGCAGAATGTACTTCAGCTTTCAACCAGAGCTGGGTGAAATCAATGTAAAAATATTGATGAGAATATCTATTTACATAATTGTGCAGCATAATGATGACGATGAGGACTGACAGGATCTGCTGTGACAGTAGCTCATGTTTTAATTCTTTGCACAGCTCTAAATGTGTTAAAGGTAACTTAACACACACACATGCACACACTATAGCAATATTGAGCTTTGATTTTATTAATTTCTCTATTTGATCTGTCACTGATTCAATACAAAATCAAAGATCCACCTGAGATTAACCTGCCCATGATTCAGCATGTTTCAAACCAGCTCTTGTGTGACTAGAGGTTCACAACCTTTTTTCTTAAAAGACCCCTTTTCGATCATTGAGTAAACTGACGTCCCCTGAATATGTGACATATTTTATGGATATTTCATATTATATTCAATGCATAACAATAACAGTGCGGAACAACTGATAAACTGTACAATTAACCCAAATAGTGAACGCAATAACTGCAGGATGTTTGTGTAAAACGAGCAATTTGGATGAATTTTGAGCATCCTGTGAATATCGCATCAGAGATGAGTTTTCCTGTTATTTTTAGGAACTTTTAATACAGGTTTCTGTCTGTATTATGTTTGTATGCCTCAGCGCTGGCGATAGCCGAGGCCAGAGGCATTGTGTTTTCTGGTTGTCCGTCCAACCAATTCTCGTGAACATGATATCTCAGGAACGCCTGGAGGGAATTTCTTCAAATTTAGCACAAAGTCCTCCTGGACTCAAGGATGAACTGATTAGATTTTGGTGGTCAAAGGTCACTGTGACCTCACAGAACACGTTTTTGGCCACAACTGAAGAATTCATATGTTAATTATGACAATTTCACAAACATGTCTAAGGATAAAATAGAATAGAAAGCTTTATTGTCATTGTATTAAATACAACGAGATTCACAGTTGGCACATCTGATCAGTGCTTTAAAACAAACAAATACTTGACAAGACTAAACGAGGCAGATAAGACATATAACAGGTAAAACACACACAGTTATAAAGCAATATGAAACAGGTAAAGTCGAAGTAATAAATAAGTATAAACAGAAGTGATACACTAGAGTGTAAAATATAAAAATATAGGTATGTAAACAGAGGTAATTGCACTTATAAAATAGGTAGGGTAGATGTTATAAATAAAATGTAAAAAAGTTGCACTTGAGGTGTATATTGCATCAGGGATATATTGCACAGATAGAGGTATTCACATTCAAGTATTAGTGCACAGAGTTATTGTTTGTTCAGTGTCCGTATGGCCCATGGGAAGAAACTGTTTGTGAGTCTGGAGGTGTGGGCTTTCATTGACCTGTAGCGCCTGCCAGAGGGCAGCAGGTCAAACAGGTGATGAGCTGGGTAGGAGGAGGACAAATGATAAAGTGAAGACATTTTGGACAGACATGAATGTAAACTGAGCTTGGTTGGCGGAGGTATACAACCGTGAAGCGGTAATTCTAGTTTATATTATTATTTTAACGATCAGACTTAAAAGGATTGTTTTTTGACAAATTCAATGTTTTCTTCTCTCTGATACTTGACCATTGTTCTATCAGCTCTTTGCTTGTTTTAACTGCGTACTTTTCTAATGCAGGACGAGGCTGTTTAGCAGAGAGGGAAGGCTCTGTGAATAAAGCTTCTGTTCAGGTCTTCACTGTGCCCTTATCCTGGGAGATTTTTAGTTTCTATTTTAAATAGTAATCTAAATTTTAAAAATTACAATTTGAATTTGTTTTCGTCACAGAAATGAATGTTGAGATAAAGGCCAACTGTATATTTAAAAAAAAAAAAAAAAAAGTTGTCTTACTCCCCTTAAAATCAAGAATGCCCCACGACCCCCTGTGAAGCTTTGGCGAACCCTAGTGGGTGTCGGGACCCTCAGGTTAGGAACCACACTGATTTATACATTGCCAGCTGCAGTTTTCTGTCTGGTTTCCCAAAATAAATCTACAGGAAAAATCCATATATTTATGTGTAAGAAAGATGAGTCTCATACTGTATGTTGGTAGTGAGATCCAACAGGCCTTTGTTTATGAATACCACCTTACTGCTTTGTGTCTAAATGCATGGCTTCAGTAATGGATTCTGCCCATGCAGAGCTGTTGGCAAGTGAATCATGGAGGAACATTTGTGCTACCTTTTTGTTGCTGGTGTTACCGCTGGCTGCAGCTGCAGAGGAGAAGCGGGGTTTCTCTCTCCCACAGCGAGTCCATGCCGCCTCTCAGAGTGGGCCGCCAGATTAGTGCAGCTGCCTGAATATCTCACTGAGGCCCTGCAGGTTTTACCTGAGGGCCTTCTGCCACACCGTTATCATGGTTTCTAATCTTAATGTAAATCCTGGTTTGCGTCAGTACTCTGGATTTTTGAGTGCATTTCTGGACTTTTTGGCCAATATTACAAAAACAGTAAGAGTCTTTTTTTTTGTTTTTGGTGCAAAGCAGCTGCGATTCCTTCGCTGCTTTGGCCTGATTTAAGCTGTTTGAGTATTTTAGATTTATGGTGTTTTTGATTGCAGTCGGTAAATTGATACAGCCCTGTTTGCTGAATGAGCATGTTCTCTTAGCAGCTAAAATTAATGGGACATTGCAGTACCTTCACTCTGGCCTCTTAACACCACATCTGCTCTCTGCAACAAAGTGCCAGCAGCTCAAAAAAAAAGAAAAAAGGACAGAGAAAGAAATGATGCTCACATAATAATGATGTTATATTATATATATTTAGTATACAGTATATTTTCATCTCCAAAATGTCAACATTTCATAAACTACAGAAAAATTAGAGATAATCCAATTGGTGAAAGACTTTTATTTATTAATTTTTTTAATTATTATTTTTATTAGCCGAAGAAGTTAGAGAATTATTTCTCAACATCTCATCTTCAGTCGATTAGTCGACTAATCGGTCGCTTTGGTCTTGGTCGACTAAGATTTCTTTAGTCGATAAATCATTTTTTATGCTTTTTTTCATGATGAATGACTTATTTCCCAGAAATAGCAAATCTGTGGTAAACACAAGATTTAAAGTGGTGCTTTTGTGTGATCCTTTTGATCTGATGATTAAATCAACTAATCGATTAGTCGACAAAATCGCGTGAGTGTTAGTCGACTAAGAATTTCTTAGGTTGAGGACAGCCTTACTGCTTACCCATAGATGTTTAGTAATCTATCTATCATCTGATGTTTATTATGATTCTATGACTGATTATGACTGTTTTTTAATTAGCTTTTGTATGTTACTTGATTGTTACTTGTCTGGCTTTATATGTGTTGTTCTAGTATGCTGGTTGTTTGACTTATTGATCCCTGGTTTCTCTTCAAAAAGAGATCTTGATCTCAGTTTCACTACCTGATTAAATACAGTTACTAAATAGATATTTTGAGATGTATAGTTTTTACTAGACACAACACAGATAACTTTCTGTTAATTTAAAAAGTAATTAATACATTAACATACAGTCCTAGTGTTTGTATGAGTGCTTCAGCTGCTATATTGTAAAGCCAAAGTGCGAACCAAAAACACAGAGACAAGAATGCCACAACAAAAATAAATCATCATCACAGCCACAAGCATTAGAAGTTCATGTAGCTCATGCATGGAGTTCTCCTGATTAGAGGCTGTTGTGTGTCACACAGTGTTTACACCTGCTCCGGGCGTCTACCGTGAGATCTCGGCATCGGTGTGTTTCAAATGGATGTAAACTACCGCAGTTAGGATGTGCTCGACGGTGTCCTATTTTTAGAGAAGTAATTTAGGATTTTCTGAGATTTTTGGCAAGATCTGATATTTTACCCTCGGAAAAAGATAAGATTTCAATCCCAACTGCACTTAGACGCTGTCCTGTAATGACAGAATCCTAAGTGACATTTTTAATGAGATAAGATGTTTGGATAAGCAGGTTGAATGACTCCGTGGTTCCAGGCATTTGGTGCAACATGTATTTTTGGATTTCCCACAGTGATTGTCAGGGAGGTCTGTGTTGTCTATAATCTGCATCACTGTGTTTGTGTAGAACAAAAATCATGGGTTGGATGATACAAGAGGTTACGGATCATGGTCCCATTTAGAGTCAAATAGACCATAAAGCAGGGTATGCTTTAAGGCGTGGCTACCTTGTGATTGACAGGTTGCTACCTCGGCGTTTTCCGATCTGGGTGTTGTCCGTGTTTTCATCTTACAACTTTAACCCTTTCGCAGTGTGTTTTCAGTTCATCACAGTTAATTGTAACATTTTTGGTCACCTAAAAATGTCTTATTTAGCGTTCGGTTGTACTTATCTCCACCCTCTCGTGTCACTTCTGGTTGCAAAAGACCAACATGACGTCGGCCAAATACCAAACTGCTGAACTCAAGGCTTCAAAACGGCAGTCCACAAACCAATGGGTGACGTCACGATGACTACGTCCACTTCTTATAGGTGTATTTTATGCATGTTGGTTATAGTTGTTTTTTTTGTGTGTTGTTGAGTCTGATTAGGAAGCGGGGCCTGCCTGTACCACCTGCTTTTCGGACTACAGATAGAAACCCACGCAAACATGAGGAGAACATGCAAACTCCACACAGACAGAACCACGGCCAAGATTCAAACCCAGGACCTTGTTGCTCTGTCGGTGCATTTGCATTCCCCCTACTTATTAAGATGGATGTGAACCTGCTCACTTGTTTTTCTAGTTTTGGACAGACTGAGGTAAACACACAGTCCCACAGCCCAGCGCAGAGTTCAGCATTTGGATGTTTAACCTGGTTCTGATCCCAGGGTTCCCAGTGACCATCTGGAGGCCCAGTTGGCTTTGCTGACTGGAGGAGTCCAGACTGCTCAACCAGAACTGTGTTTCCTCGCAAACACACACACTCACACGAGCCAATACACTGCAAAATAATCTTTGGCTTTTCGCCCACACAGGAAATAACAATCAAAGCAATGACATAATAGAAATCATAATAAAAGTAATGACACATACTGTTGCTTACAGCATTATGAGAAAACAGTGCAGTACAAAACTTAGAAATAATAATGGATATGAGGAGAAAATGAGGAGGAAAATACCCAGAGCTGCAACGATCAGTTGATTAATTGATTAGAAAATTAATTGGGCAACTATTTTATTAATGGATTTATCGCATTGAGTCATTTTTTAAGAAAATAGATGCTTCTCCAATGTGAATATTTGGTAGTTTCCAATCGTAAACTAATGTCACCTTCGCCTCCGAGAAACGATGATGGACATTTTTCACTTTTATCTGACATTTTATAGACCAAATGATTATTTGATAATGAAAAATAACCGTTAGTTGCAGCCCCTAAAAATACCAGTTGTGAGATAAAAACCTGTTTTATTTTCTTTCCTTTTTCTCTGGATAAATGATTTACCACAATGGGAGTTTTTGAAAAATAAGTACCAAATAGATAAATAAATAAATAAAAAGAATATCTTGTCCTCTTACAATAGTGAAACGGGAGCTGTAGGAGTTGAAACAAAATGACAAAGCACCTTCTCTAAATCTCCAGAGAGCATTAAAATGAATCCAGGTTGTTTTCTGTTTGAGAGAAGCAGGGCTGCACTGCATAAACATGCAAACATATGAACCTGCATGTGTGCGCATACTGTCTCTCTTTTTCTTTTTTTTTTTTTTACTCATACACAATCTTAAAAAAACAAGCTTGTTTCGCAGTTGAAAAATCTGTTCTTTAGCTGTGAACAACACAACATCGTTGAATAATTGAGGAGGTTGAGGTCGGGTGCTACTGGAGCTGTTTGGTAATTGGGCCTAATTGATGAAAACATTGGCCCCAGCAATCAGTCATCTCTGACTGCATAATGTGATATAATATGCAGCTGGAAAGGGTAGGCCTCTATTGAATTACATTTTCTATATGCTCGTCGTACACACACACACGTACTGTCTTGACATTTAAATATCAGTTTAAGGTTAATGCGTCTCCCTCCCAGATGGATAAAACGCCTTTAACGTCATTCTGGATGGCGCACGGAGCTCTTACCACATAATAATAGAAATATTGCCATTGAATGACAGCAAGTAATGTGTTTTTTTCTATTTAATGTCATTGTTTATCCAGATTTCGGCCTGTTTTACTGTGCCTCAGGGGTAAGCTCAGTCCCTGTGACCCTGAACGGGATAAAGAGGTATTGGGAAGTGGATGGATGGAAAAAAAAGAGAGTTACAATATATTTGAATGTAATTAGTATCGTTATGGCGACATGGTGGTGCATGGTGGTTAGCATTGTCGTCTCGCAGCAAGAGAGTTCTGGGTTTGAACCCGCTGGCCACGTTGGGAGTTTGCATGTTCTCCCTGTGTTGGCGTGGGTTTTTTTCCGGGTCCTAAGGCTTCTTCCAAGCATATGCAGGTTAGGTTAATTAGGTTTTTGCCAGTAGATGTGAATGTGAATGTGAATGGTTGTCTGTCTCTAAGTGTCAGACTGTGATTAACTGGCGACCTGTCCATGGTGTACCCAGCCTTTTGCCCCAATGTCACCTGGGATCAGCTCCAGCCTCCAGCGAGCGACCCCATAAAGGATAAGTGGTTAAAGATAATGGATGGATAGTATCGTTAGTATCACTTGTTCCCTCCTTAGAGTCATAATGATTGACGCTATAGTTTAGTCAGTCTATAGCTCCAGACCTGGATTGCAGCCCACATCTCAGTAGCGTTGGGTCGATTTCTGGTTTTGCCGGTCCAGTCCGGTGTATGAGCTTACACTGGTTTGATTTTATGCATTATATTCTATACGTTATTGAGTGTGAGGTTAAGAGAGAGCGAGAGCGTGTGACGGTGAATTAAGTTACACACTGAACTGCTACGTTGTAGATGTGAACGTAGCAGTTCAGTGTGTGTACAGTTTAGACTGTCAGTGAATAAATGCTACAACTCCTCAAGACCCAAACCAAGTTCCTGTGTCTAGCTTGCCACCTTTTGATTAAAATGAAGGGGCTCAACCTGTTAGCTCCGAAGTTAGCGACAACTTCATCCCCAGGCTCCCTTAAGGTGGGCTGTTGAGGTGGACCAGCTATTCTCATTTTATGACAAGCAGCTGGTGAGTCAGGTGCGACATCTAGCGGTAAAATTCTGTGTACTGGTCCGGTCCGGTCCGATGGCTTAATATCAAACCGTCTGGAAAGGGTTTACACCGGCCTAGCTCTACATCTCAGCTATTCAAATCGGTCTCTTGTTGTGCCCACCAGCGCTGTTTCTGCCAGCTGGAGAAACGATTGACGAATTAGAGCTTTGTTGACGGGATTAAGAATGGCGACGTTATTTTAATGACAGCAAAATGGCCACAGAAAATGTTGAGAACGTGGAAGAAATCAAAGTGGTTGAAAGTCAACTTTGAGAAATTACAACTCATAAATCAACATTTGATTTGATCTTTGTGAAGTTAACTGCTCCTAGCAACCGCTGCCGTTGCTTCTGTGCTCAATCAAAATGACATAGGCGGGACGGATATGTTACATGCTACTGATTGGTTAGAGCTCATTTTTCAGGAAATTATTGATTTCATAGATACAATATACCCTCGGAAACATGATGGTAATGGATTTCCATGCAAATGATTTGAAACTTCGTTTTTAATAGGTGTATAAGGTTTGAGATTTGTTGTACAGAAAATACTGGCGCTTGACAGAGAAGCTGGTGGCAGCACTAATATGGAAAACATGGGCTGACTGAGAGACATTTAAATACTTTGTGACATGTTATATGATGTTTTGTGAGTTTAGCTATCAGTCTTGACTTTGACAAATCTGCATGCCTGTTTTTATCAGCCTCAACGTGGGAACAGATAATTTGACTTCTCATCTTCCCGTCACCTGTGATGCTGTACATGTTTTTATGCATTAAGACACACACACAGACTCGGCAGCACAGGCACTAAAAGGTGTCATTTATTTAATGTGGAAATAAAGGAAGTGGACTCATAATTGTTGAAATCAAATGCGTGTTTCAGGACACAATTTCAAAGTCTTGTAAAGTCCAACCTTAACAGTGGCTTGGAGATATTTGTTTTTAGCCATTAAAAGTCAATGTCAAGTTTTTATCTATCTCTGCACAATGTGCTGCAGCGGTGTGCTTCCAGACACCGCCTTGTTTAGATACCGTGTGATAAATAAATGCTTTGGTTACAGACACATTGTAAAAGACGAGCATATGTCAGCAGTGTGCGTTTAATCAATAGACCCAGTTAATTTAAAGAAACAACACACTTGGGTAGTTTTTAGTTCTGCAACGAACAGCATGTTTTGGGATTGGTTCAACTATTTTATAAGATTTATTCCTGAGGGGATAGCCCATAAAAAACGCTGTCTCTCATTTTAAAGGCTGTTTTTTACAAGGCCCGATGACAAAATAAAATACTTCATTGTGAATTAAGACAAACTGAGGGATAGATAAACACCAACTATGTTTATTTTGAGGATTTTCACCTCAATCAAATTTAGTAGTTTAGTCAACAGATTAATTCCTTTTTTTTTTTATAGACATAGATCAACTTTTCCTTGGATCCTACAGAGTTTTGGCAGTGTGCATCCTCAGACGTTTACACTTCTTGATGTCACTTGATGTCTGTCTTTGCAATGTTGTGTCTGTCTGACAATTGACATAAAAGAAATTTCCGAGAAGATAATAACTAACTAACAACAATGGCAGAAAGTTTCAAAAAGAACCTTTTTTAATTACGATGGGGCCCCTGTCTCTTTTCTGATGTTCCTAAAGAAAACATTCCAGCATCAGCCATCGATGATTCGGTCCTGACCTTCTCTTTAATAGGTTTTTAATCCTGCAAAGTATGCTGGCAAGTGTGTGAACAATGCTGTAACATTGTAGGCACTTGTCTACGCGTAGGCATTGTAAAAATCAAGTGTATCCTCATCCTTGCTGCTGGACGCAAGCTTCATGAGAATGAACCAAAGCTTTTCTGTGCAACTCTGCTCACACAATTTCTTGCGTATCTGCTTTTCATCACACTAAGCAATTCATTTTTTTTTTTGCCTTTCCAATTCTAGACTGACCTTGATTGAACCGATGAATAGAAGCCACGAGGCTTAAATTGAGTTATGAATGAAGGAGTAGAGAAGAGATGATAAAGTATTTTTTCTTAACTCAACTTTAACAAAGCTTCATATCTTTCTAAAATGTTAAAAATGGATTGCCAGTACAAACACAATAGGTTGGCAGGGAGTTAGAAAACTCCACATTGTGTTGATGCTTGAACACTTGGCAATGCCAGTTTCACAATCATTGTCGCATAAATAAATTCCTTTTCTGAGGTCCACAACCTTAAATACTTTGCTCAGCGGGATCACCAACTGCTATCACTGCACATTGAGCCAACCAGACTTGCAAATATGAGATAGGAGACTCTGCCAAGGATATATCTCCTCCAATTTCCAGAGACTTAAATCATTTGGAGGCACTGGCTGAAAAGGTATTTGATTATTGTTTAATGACAAAGTCGGCTTTTATCAGATTAGTCTTAAGCTCAGTGTGCCTGGTTGTGGTGATGGAGGGAGGTTATTTGGGTACACAGTATTCCTTTGGGACACAATTTACATACATTGATGTATATAAACACACTCTGGATAACTGGAGTAGAGGAGCAAAGTTTTGTGCAGAGAAACACTTTGAGAAATGGAAAAAACATTAAATCCATGCTTATAGTCTGACGCTGGCTATGGCTTAAATTAAAGTCAGTAATTACAAATGTAAAGTTTCACCTGTATCTTACTTTATACTTTTTACGGCCACCAGCTCCTCTGGACGTGGAGCTGTGAGATAACTGCCCTCTGGTCTGGCCATCATTACTTTCTTTTACACTCATTCCACGCTTCAGCACATCTGAAAGTCAACATCCACTCTTGCCGGCACAGTTTGAGAGGAGAAAATACCGCTCTGTGGAAAGTTTCAGACATCTCTATCCACCTGCTCTCTTGAATCCAAGCTGGTTTCGAAACACCTGTTTGAGAGGATAGATTGCAAGGTTGATAATGAGGAGCAGCCATCTGAAGTTCAGACATGTGATCTCAAGACCGGAAAGTCACAATTCTGTCCAGTTGGGAAAAGCTGAGTGGGGGAATTGGTCACTTCCTGCTCAATTTTTTTTTTTGCAATATCAGTGTGCATTCATGCAGGACATTTAATCCCCACCTCAGCAGAGCTGCTCAGCGGCCAACAGTTTGAAGCTGGTTGTACTGGGCAGCTTCCAGATATGAGAACCTTTTGTGCATAAACCTCACGCTCCCTTGTTGCTTTAAATATGAAGATAAGACAAATTCACTATGTTTTGCTCATTCCAGTGTGATGGGCTCCAAACACACACAACAGTTGTGGAATTGAGTGGCAGTGCTAGTTTAATCTCACTAGCCGGTTAAGTTGTCAACTCGAGCAAAGAGGTTTTTCTCTTGGGAGTGAAGTTTTCATTTTCAGCAAAAGTTTCTCTTAGTTAAATTCCTTCTTTAACTTATCTTAAACCAAAGTTTTAGGTGCTTAAACCATCTTAACTGTATCCAAAGCGTGTCATGAAAGTTCCAAACGTGAGCCAGACCCGTTGAAAGCTTTGAAAAGCCAGAAAGATAGATTTTTTTTTTGTTGGATATTGTTTGACATATCGGGCAGAAGTTTCTAACACAGCGAGGGACTTACTACTGTGAGCTGAAAGTCTGATTTTTATAGTTGTGCATTAAAGCGTTATGCCGTAGCTACATAACTGTTGTAGCTACGTTAGCGCTACGGTGACTACGGAGTCCGCGGAAACAATGATTGGCCATCTTTGGCTGCTCGTTTTCTCCTTCAATTTTCCGATGCCAGTGGACATTGTTCACAGAGAATGTTAAGGAAGTTGAAGAATGGCTCTTCAATAACATGTTTGAATTCATTCGTTACCGGGAAAAAAAACACCTATAATCATGTATATCATTTGTACAGGCTGTAAAAAGTATAAAGCAGCTGGGCAACATGCTTCATTCATCGTGGAGGAACGAAAAAGTTTACTTACTGACACTCACATTCACCGACGGGTATGTGGTGGACCTATCGGAGGACTATTTTCTTCTTGCGTCAAGCTCAAAGGCCTTTACACACATGGGGCGTGCCATGGTTGGAAATTACCACCAGCCACCAGCCACCAGCCAAATGCTGGTAAAATATGGCTGCTAGCTTTGCTTCACTCAACAGCCAAAAAAACAACGGCGATCTATTGTGTGGCTGCCACAGTGGCAGGTGGACAAAAAAAGTTAATTTCCAACTCTCGGTGTGACAAATAAACAACACAAAAATGCAAAATACATGCCAGCAAATATGATATGTCTAGGACTTTTATTGTGAAAGGTAAGAACAGAAGGAGTGGATCTAGTATGTGCTGCCTTTCTCAAGATTGAAAGGAGTAATACAATTTGCCGTCTTGGTTCGGACTACTGTGTGGTTTCATAAATATCGGCGCAACTCAACCCAATCCGATTGGTTGATGCCTTTATTCGCTGTGCAAAGCTCAGAAAAATCGACCTTGTTCCGAAAGAAAAGTACGTAGTTTTTTTGTTTCGTAATATTCACATTCTGTGTGAAAGTACTTGTGACAAAAAACGTTCAATATAGTCTATATTGTCGCACGAAAAAAATGCACACATGCTTAATGCAGCATAGTATGTTGGAGGGGAGGAAAAAAACCTAAAAAATAAAAGTTTGGCTGATACTGTATGTTTGATATGAATGCTTTATTGATTAAAAAAGTTATATGGGAGGTACTACATTTTCTTCAAAACACATTTAGCTAATAATAGTTGTATATGAAGGTAAATTTTAGGAGAAATTGTTGCATTATGTACAGGGTATGTGCATCCACATGTAAAGGGCACAATCTCAGTTCCACAGTAATGACTAAAGAGCTGCAGCTGCTGTCTTTTTTATAATAGAAGTGGTGAAGGTTGCACGTCCCCTCAGGTTAGTTTAGCTTCATTTTTCCATTTTCTTTGTCCTTACGACCTCTCCGGCTCTCTATTTCTGTCACTCACATGTCTTTCGGGTCACAATTACTTGGTAACTAACTGCCTCCCACACCGACGGCGTCCACTAATGTTTGATTTGTAGTGTAGCCGCTGATAAATCAGCTGAGCAGATTCATCTCAGAGTACTGCTGTTGTTCCTGTTTATTGAAGCATATTTGCTGTGTTATCCTGGCTGTCCTGTTTATTTCTCTCTTGTCATTGACAGTGTGCCTTCTCAGATTATGTGCTGATTGATGGCACTGTCCCCTCCAGCATGTTTGCCCTCCCCAGACCGCTGAAACCAATGTGTCCCTGCATTGCTAGAGGACATTATGGTCAGATACATACAATTGATGTCCTGCATGATGGATCAGAACTATTTTCTTTTTGTTCACAAGGCTAAAATGCCATCCTGAAATACCGTTTCCGACTCACTGCAGACAGATCACACAAATATCCTCAAACTGTCAGCACAATAGACTTTAAAGAATATTAATAGGATTTAAAATGTACAATAAAGACTGTATGGTCAGGCATTTTGATGGCTGCTGCTGTGATGGATGTGCATGCATGGAAGTGTGCAAATACGTCCACCTTCCTCACTTCCTTCATAATGGGGAAATGTGTGATTTTATGAGAAATAGGAGCAGATTTATTCCTTTTTTTGTTTCATTTGAAGTCGTCTTTCAAATGACTTTCTGTATGATTCTTTCTCTATGATTTTGTATGACAAACGCATAGTTTATCTCAAAACTGCTCTCAACCTGTATACCACCAGCATTTAGCCACTTTTCATAGATCAAATTCACCTTGTCTTGTGGTGTAAACTTGAACAAAACAGTACTTGATGCAACACTGACAAAACAAAGTGCACATCAAAAAACTTTGACATTGAAGAGTAGTTTGTACATGTAGTTCAGTTCGGAGTTTGCTGGTTCGATTTAGTCGATTTACAGAAAATATTACCAGCAACAATTTTGATCAATTAATTGTTGTTTTTCTAAATTATTTAAAGCAAAAATGCAAAAAATTAACTGATTTCTTTATCTTTTGATTTTAGACTGTCGTTCCTTGGGCTCTGTGAAATTTGGATTATTCTATGACAGGTTGTAGACCAAACGATTAAACAATTAAGCGAGAACATTATTGGCAGATTAACTGATAATAGAAGCTATAGCCACAGAAGTAGGCCACTGATTGCACTTTACTTGCATAAAACTTCTTCATCGAAATAAAACTTATGTTGACGAACAAATATGTCATAAAGTTATTCTTGAAAAGTATACTCCAGGACATCAGAGAACTGGGTATTTTTTTTAAGGAAAATGTTTTTATTGAGAAGAGAAAAGAGGAAAAAGTTCAAAATATGAAAAAGATATTGACTGTAAGTCTCTCGAGCAGTCAGTCTTGGTGCTGAACTCCCACAAAGGCATGTGTGACAAAGAAATGTAAATGTTCTGCAAAGAGCAAAACACAGGAGAAACGCAACCTTCATCCACAGCTGGAGTAAAACTTTAAACTAAAAACTTGAAAACGAACAAAAACTGTGGAGAGGCTGCTGAAATCTGAACCGTTTTCAGGCACAAAACAATACTTCTTCACATTATTTTGTGTTTAATGGTTTGATTGACATACTGTAACACGACTGGGATTCTGGTAGATCTTATCTGGTGTGCATAAAGGGATGCATGTTTTCTTTCCAGGTTTTATATATACAAAAAAAAAACATAAATGGAGGAAAAACAAGGTAGCTTGTTTGAGCATTGATGGCAACAATCAAAAGGAAATGAAGCTGCAGTTCCAGCTACACTATTTGATTGACGTGTGCTCTTTGGAAAGCAATGAGCTTAAGATGGAGACACGATAATATAGAAATAATTTGTGATCTCATGTCTGTCGAAAGATTATTTAAATATGAATGTTTCCGTGTGCAGTGTCTCCCTATATATTACAGAGGAGATTCCATTCATCTCCTTGTGAGTTGTGACAGATTTAGCATATTAAGATCTGCTTGTAGCAAGGTGTTCAGACTCGTATGAGGTACTTCCCGTTCCCTCTTATTTTTTTTCTTCTTTTGCTCTGACTGTGCAGGCTGTCTGTTTGATGGATTGTCTCTATTCTCTCCTTTAGTTCCTCTGTCTACTCCAGACTGCATACTTCAGAAAATAATTGAAAATACCTATTCCAGCTCGTGCACACATGCTGCTTTTTCAACTTTCTTTTAGGGAGTTCTCCACTCACTCACATTTTTTTCCAATACATCTTAGTTTTCAGATCACTTTTTGCATTTCTGTACAGTGCTTTTATGATATACATCATGCGATATTCACTAAACCCATTACAACAATAGCATGAGTTAGTGTTGAAAAGCACTTCACAGAAACTGACATGTCCAACCAACATATGGTGAACGGCAGTGGAGGTATTGTCACATGTGCAGCATTACTTTGACCCGGTGCTACCAGAGATATAGCGCTTTTCTAGTCTTCCGACCACTCAAAGCGCTTTTTCAGCATTCACCCATTCACACACTGATGGCAGAGGCTACTAAGGTGCCAACTTTGCCCATCAGGATCTAATCTAAATACTCATTCACACACCGATGGCTATGGGAGCAATTTTGGGTTAAGTGTCTTGCTCAAGGACACATCGACATGTGACCTGGAGCAGCCGGGGATCGAACCACCGACCTTCCGATTGGTGGACAACCTGCTCTACCCTCTGAGCCACAGCTGCCCCAAAGAGATCCTTTCACTTGTAGAGTTTGTGGTTATTGATAACCAGGCTAGCTGTTTCTCCCTGTCTCCAGTCTTTGTGCTAAACTAAGCTAACCTGCTGGCTGTAGCTTAATTTTTGTTAATCTTGTCATTATTTAGAGGTATTGTGGTGGTAAAATCAGCAGCTCCAGTTTGATTTCTCCCCATTTTTCTCTCCAGTTGTACAACCTATAACATTTCTGAGCTGTGCTTCTCGATAGAGAACTTCCTTCACTATAAACTATGGTTGTCAGTGTCCTGTCGCGGCAGGAGATACCATAAATTGTAGGTGTATGAGGACTTAGAGGCAGGTAAACTGTGTGTCTGTTAAGATTTTGCTTGGTTAGTTCGGTCCCATAGTTTGTCTTTCCTTGTCATTTCCTGTGTCCCACTGTCTCCTGTGGCATCCGCTGCTCATTTATTTTGATTTCTACAAATAATATAAAGATTTTGCACCGATAAGCACCTGCAAATCCCGACTCGGAACACAACACAGGTGGCACAAGGTTTGGAAGAGATTACTTTTTCTCCTCCTGCCTCATTAATCATTCCTGTCGTTTCCACAGGAATCCCTTCTAGTCTTTTCATTCATCTTTTATCTGTCACCTGTCAATTCTATCAGTATTTATCTTTTTCTGCTGCACAATCTTATTCTTTGTATCCCCGTCTCATTAGGGGTTTCTTGCTGTTCTTCATGTCTCCAAAAAGTCTGAATTGTTGGATCTCAGAAGCTGGCGGCGATCGGCGGTTGTCTTATATGTTTTTCCATCCCTGTCTCTTCTGAGCAACATACATAGATAACAACAGGCCTGCAGACACACAGCTACGACATGTAAGTGCTGTGTAATTGTCAGTATGAGTTGACAACGGAGAGACAGCGTGAAAGGACAGGTTGAATACAGATAAAAACAAACACTATATACTTTATTCAGACAGAGAAAAACATTTATGCATGTCACATGCTGGCAAATTGTATTTTCAGTATTACCAGATATATACTGCTTGCTGTCTTTCTCTGCGTGCTTTTACATCAGCTGACAAACCGTAGAGCAGAGGCAACAAAGGAAAATATATTTAGAAACAATAAGATAAAGAAGGTTTAAGTTAAAGGCATAGTTTAACATTTTTTTGGGAAATATGCTTAGTCTCTTAGTTCTTGCTAAACTAGCCTTTTTGTACTGCTTAGACAAACAAGATATAATGTGTTAATTATTGAGCTTTAGAGATGCTGGCAGGTGGATTTTGTGACCTTTGGACAGAGCCAGACTTGCCGTTTCTAAGCTAACTATCTCCGGGCTGTAAATATGAGAGTGGAATCAATCTTCTCATTTAACTCTTGGCAAGAAAGCAAATATCTGTATTTCCCAAAAGGGAAGGGGACACTGTTTTTTTCACTTGTTTTCCAGTCAGGGACTGGTTTGAAGTTTGGTCTTTGTCATGTATAACCATTGACTCCCAAAGGGAACATGGGTTTGCTTTCATATTAAAGTGGCAATAGACTTTTTTTTTTTTTTGCTTTAATGTATCATAATGAAGTAAATGTTGATTTCACAATGTAATGGCTATAGAATAATGACGCCGTCTGTGTTTAGATTGGTTTCCTTATAAGCCTCGCTTTCATAAGATCTCCCGGGAAATTGAAGGCTCCGTTTAATGGCACAAAAGAAGTGTGTCAACAATTGTGCAACCAAGATTGGAAGAAGATATCGTTTTTGTTTTCCCTGGTAGCTATCGGTAGCTATCGGTAGCTATCGGTAGCTATCTCCCGTTACCAGAGTATCAATGTAAGTTCTTCTACAGTAACTATTTCCAGTATCACAAATGGTGGATGGTGGAACAACCGAAGTAACCTTGGAAAACAAAATACAGCATGTCCTGTGTTGTTGGTAGTTGCCAGCCTCTGAGGAAAACGGAAAGCGATTAGGTTGCCTTTGCGACAACGGCCCCAACAATAATACCACTTGGAAATGTTTCAGTTTTTACTGTTTTTATTTTAACCACAATTTATGTAAAGCAGAGACACAGTCAAGGTATTTGTTTGAGTTGGTCCTATTGGTAGACACTCAGTTACTTGGTGGCACCAGTTTCCAGATAATCCAGAGGCTGTTGTCATGTACTGTATGTTTTATGTAGGTCAAGTATGTTTGGTGATTGAGGGATAAAAGAAATCTGATAAAGGAGAAAGCACGAGTGGTTCTAACATTAAACGCTGGGAACATACATGTGCTTCAGTGAATCATTCATGGAAGAGATGCTTAACTGGCTCTAGGCATGTTTGTGTCACTGTAATGACGTGTGCCCATATACAATATGTGTGTGCGCAACATCAAGCTTCCCTTGGATCAGGTGGAGATGACGGGGGAGCCGCCCCTCTCAAGCGGATAAGGTTTAATCCAATAAACACTTCACAGGCACATAACACACCGTGTGTGTGTGTGTGTGTGTGTGTGTGTGTGTGTGTGTGTGTGTGTGTGTGTGTGTGTGTGTGTGTGTGTGTGTGTGTGTGTGTGTGTGTGTAACATACAGAAAGTGTTTCCATCCACTTGTTTTTATGTTCTTTTTTTCTCAGTTTGTACCTGAGTGGAAACAGCAGATATATCGGTGCCTTCAAATGAAACTGGTGAGCTCGTGTTTACAGCAGGGGAAATCGTGTACACGATATTCTTGGCGTTCAAGTGCTCAAGTTGTGAGAACATCGCTGCAAAGCAACGTTAATAATAACGTTACTGTTGGTGTCTAGAAGCCACAGAGACTAACAATTTAGCAAGCTAGCAAGTGGGTAACATAATGCAGTAAATGCAAAGGCATAATGACAGAGGAAAAAGATGATGCCGTTGGGAATATGAACATTTTCCTCAGACATATTATGAAATTATGAAGAAAAACAAAATCCGACTAAAATTACAATATATTAACTTATTATACGGCAAAAAATTAACTTCCATGGCCTCTGCCATTTCTGACAACGTCAACAAACACGTCACAAGTCGTAAACTCTGAGCTTTCAGAAACTTTCCACTCATGATGTCGTTAATATCACAAGAGGGGGGCGTTCCTGTGGACTCTTCTCGTAAAAACGACCCCATTTGAAGGCACCATTTAAAAAGAAAAGTACGCGAGTACTTATTGAAAATGCTTACTCTGCATAGAAATTTGATGTTAAAGTTTTCCCCAATGTGGCTCCTTAAAGAACTACTTTGCTGATATACAAGACTGTACATACAGCTGAGATTAAGGCTTTATCGTGCTTGTTTGACTGATGTGTGGATGAGAAGACGGATGCATGAATTGTTGGGTGTTATCCTGTGGTTTTTAGCAGCTATAAGTGGTCTGTGATTAATTGCAGGAGAGACGTGTAAACTGTCAGTGAATCATGGGAGGAGCGTCACATTACAACTGTGCACAAACTTTCCACACACTGCAATTACCTCTCCAGCCGTGAGAGGTAATTGGCATCTTTGCTGTATTTGGAACATCATTTCAGAGTTGTTAAAGAGGGCTGTGTGGAAGCATGCTGATTTTTTCAA
This sequence comes from Sebastiscus tertius, assembly GCA_916701665.1. Classification (NCBI taxonomy): domain Eukaryota; kingdom Metazoa; phylum Chordata; class Actinopteri; order Perciformes; family Sebastidae; genus Sebastiscus; species Sebastiscus tertius. The sequence goes on from CAKAOH010039674.1 coordinate 51,304, forward strand.
TCAGTCCTTTCAAACCTTGAAAAATGTACCATCCAGTGAAGTGTGATACTACTGGGCTTGTCTTTGATTTGGAAGAAATACAAACACGGTTTGAAACATGTATCTTCCTGTGTGCTGGCATTTTATGGAACAGGCCTTTTTGGTACTTTCATCCAGGAGAGAGCTGACTGAACAAGCTGATTAACATTTTTATGGACCAGGGATGAGATTATGAGCTCCATTATACGGCCAAAAATAGTTGTGATATTTAGGATTTATAAATGTCCCCAAATCCAATAAATATCAGAGACAGAGACACGATGGATGTAACAGTCCAATAACCAGATACCAGATACCAATAACAGTGGAATTCCACGATTCTCTATAGCAATTTGTTATCACGGTAAAAAAGAAAAACAATAAATCACATGTACTTCAACATCCACTCCTTTATTACCGTTTGCATACTGGTTTTTGTTACTATGTTAAAAAGGGCATAATTCCCTCTAAATTCTCCATTTAATATTGCTGTGAAAACATCTCCTTCAAACAACTGGATTTATTCAAGTTTCCCCCCCAAAACTACATTTTTACATGATTACATTTTAACACTTCATGATGACATTAGAATTTACCTTCACCCACTACTCATTTTTACTGGATAGAGCCTGAACGCATCATACTGTAAATTACTGGCACCTCCCATGTTGAAATCGGCAGGATGGGAGACTGTTAAAGTCAGCTTGGAGTAGGCACAGTCCTGCATGGAGCTATCGACTTGGTGTTGAAGTATCAGTTCTCATGACATCCCTATGGAATAATCAATTCCTCACACTTTTGCTCTTGTGATTTTGGTTTTGGAAGGTGAAAAAAACTGATTGATATCTTGGTCACAATTCCTTAATAACCATATGTAGGAGATCCTTATTTAAAATAATTGCTTATGCTATGTGTTTCTGTTAAAAAACAAATATAGACTGATATAATGTTATCGGTATCAGCCCCAAATGTTTTGTATTGCTCGGACGCTCTAATTTTAGCGGACCCTCTTATCCAGAGCTGCTAACAAGTGGAGGTGCAACATTAAAACATATCAATATCAGCCACATAATAGAAAGAAACCTGATAAAAAAGAAGTACAGGGAACAATAAGAAACTAAACTAAGAGGAAACAAAGATGTTTTTAAGTAGAATAAATAGGCCGCTTCAATTTACTGTTGTTACTCAAATCAATGAACTGAAAGCCCAAAGGCGTCTCACTCATTGTATTGTTGAATTTACCCGTGAGGAGCAAAGACATCCTCGAAAAAAGGCTCGTCATCTGTCTTCATTCATCTCACTCTGACTCATGTTAGTGTCCAATTATCTCTCCACAGTTTGTCTTCATTCTACTCCAGAAGATTTAAAGGATGTGAGAGAGACAGAGAGGAAGAGAGAGAGGGTGACGTTGAGTGATGTTAAATAGGAAACAGACAAACAGTAGTGGAAAGGAGTGGTTACAGATTCAATGAGGGAGTAAAGTGAGGAGGACAGAGAAAAGTGGGATACCGAATGCTCCAAACTTGTCTTTTTCACTGCACGACTCTCAAAGTACAAGTACTATCTTTATACTAAACTAAAAAAACACTGCATATTCTCAACAAGTCCTCTAAATTAAATGACAAAATATGTTGTTTGTGCATGCTAGACCGATATGGAGCGTTTAGAAGTGTTTAAGTACTAGGTTTAGGAAAAGGTCATGGTTTGGGTAGACATTAGTACTTTGTTAAGGGTAGGGAAAGTTGTGGTTTGTGTTAAAATCCCTACTCTGTTAAGGTTAGGGGACCTTCGTTGTTATGGTTACAATAATAAACGTGTGGTTAAGGTTATAGGGAACAAACGTGGTCATGCTTAAAACAAAATGACACTGATTGTTGGTATGAAACAGGAAATGAACCGTGGTGTCCCGTGTTAAATTCCGATGTCTTGTTGACCCATCCATCCACTTTTACATGGACTTTGTTGCTCTGTAACAGCGTCACCTGACTTCCTCCTTTGCTCCCGTCATAATTACTATGACCACTAGGGGGCGTTGTCACGTGAACGCAAACACATGTTGCTTTGGGGCTTTTGCTGAAACAACTGATGCTGTTTGAGTCTCTATATTCTGTATGTGATATGTAGGTCTACATACAGTATAACTGTGTCAGGACCAGATGGCAACCTCCAGGTCGGAAAAGTGAAGCCAATGTGGAAGTACCTTAAACTTGTATTCTTTCTAACATCCAGCAGGGGGCGACTCCTCTGGTTGCAAAAAGAAGTCTGATTGTATAGAAGTCTATGGGAAAATGAGCCTACTTCTCACTTGATTTATTACCTCAGTAAACATTGTAAACATGAGTTTATGGTCTCAATCGCTAGTTTCAAGTC
>CAKAOH010039674.1:53711-73350 GCA_916701665.1 Sebastiscus tertius
AGGTCATGGTTTGGGTAGACATTAGTACTTTGTTAAGGGTAGGGAAAGTTGTGGTTTGTGTTAAAATCCCTACTCTGTTAAGGTTAGGGGACCTTCGTCGTTATGGTTACAATCATAAACGTGTGGTTAAGGTTATAGGGAACAAACGTGGTCATGCTTAAAACAAAATGACACTGATTGTTGGTATGAAACAGGAAATGAACCGTGGTGTCCCGTGTTAAATTCCGATGTCTTGTTGACCCATCCATCCACTTTTACATGGACTTTGTTGCTCTGTAACAGCGTCACCTGACTTCCTCCTTTGCTCCCGTCATAATTACTATGACCACTAGGGGGCGTTGTCACGTGAACGCAAACACATGTTGCTTTGGGGCTTTTGCTGAAACAACTGATGCTGTTTGAGTCTCTATATTCTGTATGTAATATGTAGGTCTACATACAGTATAACTGTGTCAGGACCAGATGGCAACCTCCAGGTCGGAAAAGTGATTTAGCCAATGTGGAAGTTTAGAGTCAAATAGACCATAAAGCAGTGTATGCTTTAGGGCGTGGCTACCTTGTGATTGACGGGTCGCTACCATGGCGTTGTCCGGTCTGGGAGTTGTCCATGTTTTCGTCTTTCAACTTTAACCCTTTCACAGTGTGTTTTCAGTTCATGAAAGTTAATTATAACCTTTTTGGTACCTCAAAATGTCTAATTTAGTGTTCGGTTGTATTAGCTCCACCCTCTCACTGTCACTTCTGCTTGCAAAAGACCAAGACGGTCTTGAGTCTTCAAAATGGCAGTCCACAAACCAATGGGTGACGTTACAGTGACTACATCCACTTATATAAAGTCTAACGGTCGGGACAACGTTTGATTTATTGCAACTTAGATTCGATTTTTTTATTTATTTTTTATTTATTTTTTTTTTTACACAGCACATCACAAGTCCTCAGCTTGTGAAAGATGCATGTCTTTGGTGGTTCTGTTTTTTTTTTAGGATGCAGAAACTAGAAATGCAGGTGTATACTGCACAATACTAGTCACATTAACAGATCCATTCAATTTACAGTTAAGTGATTTGTACACCACATCAGCCTTTTGCTGTCTGTAATGGAGGGTTCAGGTGTAGCAGCATGCTAGAGTTACTGTCTACAGCGTATAACAGGAGGAACGTGAGGATGACATTTCCCTGCGGCATGTCTGCCCTCGACGGACATTGTTTCGCTCAGATCAGCAGATCAGGACCTGATCACTTTACATAGGGCGGTATTGTAACTACTGTAACTACACACACACACACACACACACACACACACACACACACACACATATATAGCTAGGTTCAGGTCAGAAGCAGATATGCAGGAGTCTCCTGCCTATCATAGCTGCATTGATTTCCTTTCTCCTGCGTCAGGCTGTCTTGTCAACAGACTCCTCCGAGCATGGAAGATGAATTATTCACAGGACGGCTCTGCCAGGATCTGTAAATAAATACTTAACTAATATTGGCCCCCACAACCCACAGGTCTCAGCTTACTGTGAGGACAAAATGAAGAGAGAAAAAGGAAAACTGCCCTAAATACACCTTTTCATTCATCCATGTTTAATAGCTGGTTTATATTTGTGGTGACACTAGTGTTCCCTCACCTCACACTGTACGTACAGCTGGAGTTTGGGTGTCAGGTCATTAATTTAATCCTAAACTATGGTACCTGCCCAGTGGGCAACCTCCGGGTCTGAAAATTGAAGCAAATGTGGAAGTACCTTAAACTTGCATTCTTTCTAATAGCCAGCAGGGGGCGACTCCTCTGGTTGCAAAAAGAAGTCTGATTGTATAGAAGTCTATGAGAAAATGAGCCTACTCCTCACTTGATTTATTACCTCAGTAAACATTGTAAACATGAGTTTATGGTCTCAATTGCTAGTTTCAACTCTTCTTCAATAGAGCATGATGTTCATTTAGTAAATTATGGTCCCATTTAGAGTCAAATAGACCATAAAGCAGGGGATGCTTTAGGGTGTGGCTACCTTGTGATTGACAGGTTGCTACCACGGCGTTGTCCGGTCTGGGAGTTGTCCGTGTTTTTGTCTTAGAACTTTTTCACAGTGTGTTTCCCGTTGAAAGTTAATTATAAATGTTTTGGTTTTTGGCTAAAAATGTCTTATTTAGTGTTTGGTAGTACTTAGATCCACCCTCTCACTCTCACTTCTGGTTGCAAAAGACTAAGATGATCTCGAGGCTTCAAAATGGCAGTCCACAAACCAATGGGTGACGTCACTTCTTATATACAGTGTATGCACTTACCTTTGTAGGTTTTTGCAGTAGCTACATTAAGAAGTAAATTTTCTTCTGAAAAAAAGCTGCAAAGGCAATTTTCTTGACTTATTCTGGTTCTTGATTTTATTGACCACATTTTAAGGGTTAAATGTGATTTAGTAATGTTAAAATCTGTAACTAATTTTAGTTTTTTTATTTTTAAAAGATGCAATTTTATGTCACCATCATTGTTGTGGTTTGTTCATGTATGCTTTAGGAAGTACATCACTGCAGTACTTCCAGCACCATCACTGCCTAACCTCAGCTTAAAAATATCACTCCATCCTACTTGCAGACCTCACACACACATAATCAGTTAAATGAAACCCATTGTTTGGATACACCAGGATAAGCAGTTCAGTGTTACCAGTTCACAGCCACCTTCCCATTTAGAGGAAACTCGCTTAAAAAGTGTCAGAGCCCCATGATATCTTTTTCAGCTTTTCCGTCTATCAATCTCTTTACACTTGTAAATTATTTTTTCTGCACTCAACGTTATGTACCCAAAAGGTCATTCTGGTTTATGATAATTTGCTGTTCAAGTCCTTCACTCCAGTGCACAAGCTAGACTCTTGGACCACTAAAACCTGTCAAATCTGCTACGTAGAGTTTCACAAACCTTAATTAGTTCATCTTGTCACAGATTTGAAAAGTATTCGAGAGGTAGAAATGCAACGCACGATACATAAGCAATCATAGGGAATCCCAGCAGCAGACTCCCTCCTGAGTAGCTGTTAACTGAGTGGAATAAATGTTAGATTGTTTTAATTCAACAAGGGGGCGGTCATGTTATGATTGCTACACTTCATAGCTTTAATCCCGCGGTGTGAAGCAGCAGGTCTTAACCCCGATTTGTGACTGTCTCTCATTTTATGAGTTTTGGATTAAAAAAATCTGCCATGTGGCGTTTGCTACACGTAATGAGGTTTGTAATAAGATCAGCCTGCATGACACTGGGATCACAGCTTTTTTCTCAGTTACCAAGCATCGGGCTTCTGTTAGACTTTGATCTGAGCAGACAGCTCTTTCGCTCTCTGTATGGATTTGGCGGATTGACAGAAGAAAGGGAGTTAGTCTTGTTCTTTCTGTCTGCTCAGTGTGTCTCTCTTAATGTCTCGCTCAGGCACTTTATCATTTAACTGGGGCCACTTTAGAGAAGGGGAGCAAAGATCCTTGGTAGTAGTGAACTCGCCATCAGTTTGAACTGTTGTAAGTGTGTGCGTGTGTGCATCGGCTTGTGTGTCTTCATATGTCTCTTCAGTTGTGTATATTAGTGCCAGTAACAATGATTTTTGTTTTGTCTATATAAAATGTCAGATAATAGTGAAAAAAGGTCCATCACAATTTCCCGAAACCCAGTGACGTGTTTAAATTGCTTGCTTTGTCTGACTGAATGGCCAAAAGATATTTAATTTAAAGTGATATAAAACAGAGGATTGGCAAGTGTTTGGCATTATTACTTGATAAATGACTTAAAGTTACTGTGAGGAACTTTTAACTGGTTATGAAACAGTCACAATTTAATACTGATCCCTCTATATGACCTACATAAGTGAACGAGACCATCGGCGAGAAGATTGGCTATTTCTATATAGTTATTCTTAATGCTTGTCATCGGTGCCACCGGGTTGGATTCAACGAGACATCAGACGAAATCATGCAGGTTCACCAGAAACTCCTTTCAACTCAGACTCCAGTGCGACCAGCCCGCCGTGGACGGACCCAAATCCGGCTTCGTTGCCGCTCTCGCCGTGCATTTGGAGCTCCAGCGGGAGGTGGAGGGCTCTGCGCCCGGCAGCTGAGGCTCCTCCTCTGGCCAGGAGTAGAACCAACACCGACACCACGCTGCTGGAGGCCCAGGCCGTATTTCTGAGCCTGCTGGAGCCAGAACCAGGACTGACTGTCAGAGCCTGCTGCAGCAAAATTAGATGATTTCTCAAGGGAATCTGGTTCTAAGAAACGCTACCACTTTTGTCCACAGGGGCCGCCAAAACATCACAAAATTTCAGTTCCTCATAATAGCTTAAAATAGCAAATTCAATAGCAAATTTCAATAGTACCTCTAGAGGAACAAATATGCTTTTATTTTATCCAATACAGCAGTGTACACCTGCAGTGTGATGGCACGCGTTTTACCTGCTCAACCAAAGGTGTCTGTGTTTACCTTTTAAAGTCCATATTCTCTCCAGTGCGTTCAGTGTAAGCACCAGAGGACTGCGGCTGTTGATGTGTTGCTTTCACTGCGTGGCCGGTGTGTTAAACTGTCATTTTGGATGATCCACATGAATACACATAAAAACCCACACACATACACACACACACACACACAAAGTATTACACAGCCCTCTGCTGGCTCACTTGGTCATGTATAGAGCTGACAGTCTAGGATGACACAGCTGTACGCCGACCTCCTGCAGTGAGTTTATGAAGCTCAGTCAAACCAGAAAGTGGAATCAAAACAAGCCTTCAACTTTTAATGGATTTACTCAGCGGGGGGAGGCTGCATATGTGTTTATATGTGTGTGTCTGTTGTAACTCAAGGAGGCTTTTGCTTATACTCAGCTCAAGAAGAGTGGATGTAACAAAAGTCATATTTGTCACTGCAGGGAATAGATTTAGATTTAATAGATAATAGATTTTTGCAGGCCCAACCAGGAAGTTCTCATCGCCCTGGTTTCCCTGCTAGAAAAACAAATGGGATTTTTCCATTGGGTTTTGGATTATTGCAGAAAATAAGCTCTGCGGCAAACATTTATGATACTTACACACATTATGGTCATTTTGTTAATGTTAGCAACAGCATGCATTCACTGTCAGTTTATAGCATCCGTCGTCCGACTATCTATTGATAACATACTACTGATACGCCAAAATTAACTAAATGGTGTTTTATTTCTGTGAAAGAAAAAGCAAAAACGATGGTGGGGGCGGTAGGTACGTAATGTAATCAGTATGAGCCCGACCACAGCGTAACACCGGTAACACCGACTACCGCGACAAGCCTACTCCCCAGTCCTCGGTAAGATGCCTAATCTTGAACACGGCGCCGGATTCATTTCACGAGAGGAGAAAGCAAAAAGTGTGTCTAAATTTATGGTATCGTGAGATCCCTGGTGTAGGCCTATGGGAACTGACAAAATGCTTAAAATTTATTATTGCGGCGCCAGAAAGGCGCAGTGAAAAATTTTGGGTGCACCTAAATTATGTGCTGGCGCAGCAGTGCGACCAATTTAAAAAGTTAGTCTGGAGCCCTGTGCCACCATTACCCCAAAACAAAAAAGTCAAGGAAAGTCTTCTTTCAGCAAAAGGAGGAGATGTGTTGTACGACACATCATCTAAAGAACTGTTCCCCTGTCTTTACGTTCTTAACCTGCATTTTTCTCCTTTTTCCTATATGGATAAACACAGACAAGAACACAAACTCCATCAGCAAAAAAAAAAAATCGCTCGAATATCAGTATGTCTAAAAGAATATAATGAAGTGAGCTGTTGTCATTCCAGTCCTCGACGAGGCAGCGAAACAACAGAGAATCTGAAGGGCCACGATATGTTATTTTTGATATGTTTATTGATATCCACTGTGTATATCTGTCTGTTTTTAATGCCGCTCAGCCTGTTTGTCAGCTGTCTACCTGTCAAACTGTCTATTTCTCTGCTGCTCTGTGCTGAGAAGAGCAAGCAGCTGAAAAATAAGAGCGAGGAGAGAGAGAGGGAGAGGGAGAGAGAGAGGGAGAGAGAGAGAGAGAGAGAGAGAGAGAGAGAGAGAGAGAGAGAGAGATAATTGCTCCGGGGGATTGTATCCACATTCGGTCACTACTTGGGAGATTGGTGACATCCACCATATTGATCAGTGCATTTAACACCTACACACACCTATGCTGGAGCAGTACAACGTGATCCCATAGCCACACTCCTCATTTCCAACCTGGTATGTTCCTATTGTTATTCCTGCACTCTTCCTTTTCCCTGCCCTCATCTTCCTCACCACATCTGTCCATTTCAGTGTCAGTCTTTGTGGGCCCCACCTCACTTTCCTTTTCCACTCTATGTGCCGTTTACGTTTTTTTTGTTTTTTTTAGAAGCAGCTCAGGGTGACATGAAAAACAAACTGTAAAGCAACTTTTATGCATAAAAGGTGCATTTGGTCAAACTGTATTCAAGCCATCTGTGTTCATACACACAGGATGACATGTACACATTATGGTAATTTTGTTAAATGTCAGCAACAGCAGCACATCTGGTTGCTGACACACAGCAGCAGGTGTTAACAAATGATAAAGATCCACTTCCAAACAAAGTAATTATAGTCTTATTAAAATAAAATTACAAAGATTGAAACATTGAACATTGGAAAAAAAAATAAAAAATAACCCTGCACATTCTTAAACACTTGTACTCATTGTATCAAGAAATATTAGGTACATTTATATATAGACTATATGTGTCTAACATATGTTACACGATGTGTATGCTTTTTTGGTCATGATATGTGACAAACCAAACAAACAAAACAAAAACAAAAAAGGGTTGAAATAATATACTAATCTTCTTCTAATTATAATATTCTTAAATAAATAAAAAATAAAAACAATAATAATAATACAAATATTTTGTTGAATAATGATAATGATAATAATAAAAATTCAAAAATAATAATTTTGTCAAACTTGCGCTCAACATAAAATAATAATAGATAATATTAGTTATTTACTATTGGTATATTACTGACTATATATTTTATAGATAATACTGTACAAATCATATAAGGATATGCAAACTTTAAATTACAAACATAAGAAAAAGCAATGATCTCAGTGTGTCAAGGACATCTCATTTGTTAAATAAAGTTTTTTTTAATTTTGCTTTGAAAAGTAAAACCTTTATTTAGTTTCAGAAATCAGTCTGGATAATTGCCAGTTTGGAGAGAGTTAGAGAGAGAAGGGGGAGAATAAATAAAAAAAGTGAGAGATAACTGGAGGGATCGTGTTGTTGTGTTCCTGTCCTAAAGCTTTTTATGATTGATGACATATTTGCCCTTTCTTTCTTGTTTGCCCTGTCTGACTTCTCACAGCAGGCGTGTATTAAGAAGCCACTTCAGGACAAAAACTCCTGAAAGAAAAAGCCATTTTCACATGCCTTGTTAAAAAAAATGTCATTTTGCTGTGCTCAAAGAACTCCCTCACCACTAGGGATTTTTTTTTGTTAGCATGATTGACAACATCTCATTAAATCGCTTTGAAATAAAAGTCATTTAAATTTTTTAAATGTTCTTGTTTTAGCAGTAGTTTGTGAAATTAGGATTATGAGCTGCACGTAATTATTTTTCCCATTGATTCATCTGTGGATAATTGTCTCAGTTAATTGATTATAAAATGTCAAACAATAGAGAAAAATGCCCATCATAATTTCTCTTCGAATTGCTAGATCTGTCTATCATTCTTAAACCTCCAAAATATTCAGTTTACTAACAAATTTGGCAAAGAAAAGCATCAAAACCTCAACATTTGAGGAGCGGGAAACGGGGAATGTTTGGTATTTTTTTTGCCTGATAAATGATTGAAACAAACAAATATTAGAATTAATCAATTAATCAACTAATCATTTAAACTGTGGTAGGATCAGACATGCATGCAGAACATGATCAAACTGTCTGCTCCTTATTCTTACATGTAAGTTTCTCCAAATTGTTCATTTTATTGTATTATATTTCATGTTATGCTTTCTTTTTTGTGGATGACGTTTATTTGTACTTCAGTTTTAATGACTCCGTACACCGCTGTGGTCACAACTGCAGGATTGTATTCTGTCCACATTATTATTATTATTACACCTGATCTTCACCCATTTGGTCGACAGCTTATATGAATGGTGAGAGTCTGTAATGCGAGTAAGTGAGTGAGTGGGGAGTCACCTGACTCTCCGATGCGGCTGAAATCATATTGACTGAACTGTCATTGCGACATACAGACCTCTCATGCGTTTGATATGCAGATGTCAGGATCTCCGTTGACTACATGGCTGTCTCTTCTCTCTCCTCCCTCCCTCCCTCCCTCCCTCCTCATGTATTAATGACGTATCGATAAAGAGCTCTCCCATTACACCCGCACCCATCTTTAACCTTGATGCTGATCTGTGTTTGTGTGTGTCTGCCCTCTGTCATAGCTCTTCTATTATTTACCGCGCATCTCTGTCTGGGTAGGGCTTGTGTGTGTGAAGCCAGCAATCGCCTCTAGGTAAACAACCACTGCCAATGACACGGGTGACCCTCAGACACAAACACACATACCTTTCTAACCTCATCCGTCCTCTGACCACATCTCATTTCCAATCGATATGTTTTAAGCGAAGCCCCCGTCCGTCCAAAACAAACTTTGCTTGCTCGGTTGGTGTGTGTTTGTCTTATTCTATGGGGGAGATTCAGGTGTCATTTTCAGGGTTGGTCCATGATGCCCTTTAGGTTGCCTTCAGGCGACAGGGAGAGGGATCCATCATCCCTATCTTTGACACCTCAGCCTGCCCTCTGAAGCTAAAGTAGCTGGTCTAGTGTAGAGAAGACTCAGGAGACAGGTGGTTTACACACATGCGAAAGCTTAACCGTCATTAACATCACATTAGAAATTCATTTCAGAGCTACTTATTGGATTAAACAAATCGTCATGCCAGTACCAAAAAAGCACTTCTATGAGCGTTTTACTAATCTGGCGAAAGCCAAAGACATACCAGTAGTACTCTACGGAGCATTTTAGCATCTTTCAGCTCATTTTTTTGAGGGTTTAATGGCCCTGCGGCTAGAAAAGTGGTACAAATCTGCAGACTATCATAAACTACATAACACACTGTTGGTTTGGCACATTGGCACCATTAAACCTGCAGTAGGCAGAATGTTTTTGGCATCATTGGGAAAAAAAATCCATAATTACCTTTCAGCATATTGTAATTCAAGTGTTCTGAGAGAAAACTAGACTTCTGCACCTCCTCATGGCTCTGTTTTCAGGCTTTAAAAAAAATCTAGCCTGTGACGGGAAACTTTGGCCAATCACAGGTCATTTCAGAGAGAGAGCGTTCCTATTGGCTGTTCATTCAATGGATCAGCTGTCAATCACTCGCAAACTCTGATCAAACTAGGCAGCGCTGATGAAATATGAATATTCTGTTACTGTAATGCCTATTTCTCTCTTAAATGTGTTCAGAAACATCTTGTAGTGTACTGTTTAGCTGGAAAATGAGAAAGTTTGCTCCGGCTGGTGGGCGGTGCCTGGTATATCCTGAACTGATGCTAATCGATTGACAGCCTTTCTTTAAACACAACCAAACATATTGTATTCTCTTTTGGGCTCACTTTGGAAATATAGATATGTCTTCTTTGGTGTCAAACAAACAAACTTTCTGGAGGCTCATGCTGCTTAAAGCGGACACAAATGCTAATTACAACAGGATACCCTTAGTTCTACCAACATTTTCCTACAAAATAAACATCTTTTTTTTTTTAATCATTATTGGAAATCTTAATATAAATCCACAAGAACACAGTTTGACTTTTTCTTTTGCAGTTTTATTCATCAGGACAGTTTGCAATAGCAAGCATGGTCACACTTTTCAAAACCAATTACATCTTTGTTTCATCAACTTGATGTTATGTGAGATTACTGGTTTGCTTATCAATTTGTTTCTGGCTTCGCAAAGCACCGAAATACAGAATGTAAAGGGCAATTCATTTACCCCTAACCATTAGCTTAAAACTGTGTTTTTGTATAAATTCAGCGCATATAAGGTGGAGGTTCTTCAACACTTTGTTCTGGTGGTGGGTTGGGGTTGCCTCCTTGTTGTCCATACCTAGTTAGAGGAAGGAATTAAGATACAGATTTCTTAGTTTATTTCAATGTTTTTTTTTGGCATAAGGTTGTTTGATGATATTAACAGCATTTAGAAGTCAGAAGTCCTTACCCTTGATTCATCTTCTGCATGTTACGGTTGTATTTGTAATCTAAACAGACAGAGAAATTAAATATTCTGTTATTATCTTATTTCTAAACATAATATAATAATGTTTAAAATAGTCTGCACATTAATAACACTCTTAAGTGTCATTATTGTACTGATAATGTCCACGGTAAAAATTACACTACATGAAAACAATATTATGCCGGCATAGTGGATCTATTTAGCATTCTTCTTTAATATTCAGTACATTATTAAAAAAAAAAACACACCCACACACCAAATTCTCAATTCACAGAAAGTCCTTGTAAGTTTGTTCAGCATAGAGCTACTCTTTGCACAAGACAAGCTCATACAAGACATTGGCCACAGCTTCCTAATATCCATTGTGGTTGGCTCATCATAAAAACAAACAAAAACCGTAATAACTGTAATAAACCCATCAGATTTAAAAGATCATATCATCAAAATCTCTCGCCATGCTCTCATATTGTTGTAACTTAAATGCAAAACCTATAAATGAATAAAGCAAGCAAAGGCAAAAAGTCACTGCACATTGTACACCTCATAATTTGTTTTCCATGTAACATGTACCAAGTTTTAAAACTAAAATTGCACTGTTTTGGTTAGCAAAACTATTTTATGTCTTTTATTTTATTACATTCATTTATGAATACATACTATTTAAAGGTAATAATATACATTTTGTTCTGGTGTTTTGTTCTTTTTGCGTAAATCAAATGCTGGCAGTCACATTGAAATAAAACAAAATAAAGACTCTCTAAAGGTGGGAGAAAAATAACGAATTCACAAAAGAATCACAATTTTTATCTTCCATCTTTTACTTTAAAACCTGCAACTTCAAAAGTTTAAAAGTGGCAACATGGTATAATGGTAAAATGCTATATCATACACACAGAAAGAATCATATTTGTGCCAAAGTGCCTTGATTTTATTTATTTTGCAGAATCTAAAATATGAACTGTTTTAATTAATAAAAAAAAAAATGAAATGCTGATAACTACGTGATCTAATATAGCTTTGATTTAGTCACGTTTAACCCTGATGTTTTGACGTATTTGACCTGCAAATTACCAACGATGCTAAACAACAACACTTAAAGAATGATCAAAAACCATGCATACTGGGAAAAAATAGGTACAAAACATTAGTGAACTTGCTTGAACCGATTATGCATTTTAGGGTTGATTGCAGTATAAAAAAATACATACATTCTGTGGATGAATTGCTTTTTTGTTCTGGTACTATATATCAAAAATTTACCTATTTACTGTCAGTGGACACACAATGAGACTTTACCTTTCCATGCTTGTCTGGCACCTTTCCACGCAGCTTTTATACGTTTAAAAAAGCACTCCCCGGGTTCAGCCAAGAGGACGACCAGCGTCAGCACCAGAAAGATCATAGCAAACTTCATCCTGAGAAACAAAACACATCACGTGTCACTCAAACACGTATATACCTATACCAGGGCTACAAGTCACAGTATATATTCAGTGCCAATGCTCATCACATATCCCAAAGACTAGAAGTAAGAACAAAAATATTTTACCTAATTGATAGTCTGAGCCCAAACGCCTAGTGAAGAGAGCGAAGTGAGATCTACAGGTGATGTGAATCTCTGTGCCTGACAGTTGTGAAGTACTTGTGGCTTTATAAAGGCAGGGATGACCTTATGCTCACACCATTTACACATATCTAGCCACATTGCATTAGTCATTGTATTTTGCAATGTCAAGTTCGGTTGGACGATGACAAAATATCAAAGCTCAGAGATTATCAGAATGTCAAGTCATGTTGTTCAACAGAGTGTGATTAGACTATTTCCATCTGTTGGGAAACATTTTAAACTGCAAGTTTAAATTCTTCCAATAGCTCCAGGATTTCTCTCTGAAAGGAGATATATCATACTCAATTTCAGGTTCATACTTGTATTGTATTTTTGTGTTTCTACTAGAATGCCATCGCCCATTTAACGTTGTGTTCCAAAATTGTAATTATTCCGTCATCTTGTATATGTTTCCCTCCTGCCCTGACTTTTCCTAAATACCTGCACATGCCTGTATTGTGATATTGATCAAATAACATTTAGAAAAACCAAATACATGTTTTTTTGGTGTTTTTTTTTTTCATGACAAAAGCTCCCTTTAGTCACCAGAATTGATGCATTTGCATAATCGCTGTATAAACTCATTGAGACAATGAATCGGACGTAGAAATTAATTTGTACTCCTATATTCACTCACATGCACTTATAATCACTTATAATCACACTAAGGTATGTAGGCCCACAGTATTCATACTATCGTTTGTTTAAAATATCAGAAATGAAAGTGAAAATAATCACACTTTTTTTCCAACTATAAAAGTTGTGTCCCGTGTGTGCAATATACGCATATACTATAATATACTCTCACAGCGAGCGACGCGGCGCTCCGTCATCTCTCTATAATTATCTCAGTCTAATTCACAACATGATTTTATCGAACAAAATATTCTGCTTCAGTCCATTTTTGTAGGTATTTAGCCTTTCAAAAACAGGTACAGGTACAAAATATTACCTGCGATTATTATATGTCTAGGGCTTTTATTGTGAAAGGTAAGAATGGTTTGTTTGCCGTCTTGGTTCGGACTATAGAGCCTCTGTGTTATTGTTTCATAAATACAGGCGCAACTCAACCCGTTCCGCACAACATGATTGGTTGATGCCTCTTTTAAAAAGAAATTAACCTCTTCCCGAAAAAAAGTACATCACTTTTTTGTGACGTGCGAATTAATCAAAATGGCCCCAGTGTGTAAAGGCCTTAAATGTGGTGACACACATACGGATCACATGCAGGTTCAATACGTTACCTCTAATTTCTACAATTAAGTGATTTGACTTTTACTAGGCTTCAGCATTCACGAATAGGTTCACAAGTCTTAAAACAATAGTCATATTGTACATGTATAAAAATATACATTGAAACATTTGCTTTGCATACTGTAGCTAATTGTTCCTCCTGTACACACTGGAGGACTTATTATGCTTATTTTCAGGTGCATACTTTTATTTAAGGTTTCTACTAGAAACATGTTTACATGCTTTAATGTTAAAAAACAAATGCTTTATTTTCTCATACCGGATGTGCTGCAGTACTTCTTTTCATCCCTTGTCTGAAACGGCACACATGCAAAGTTTATCTGATATCAATATGACGCTTCAGCAATTTGAGTTAGACAAATGATGTGGGCATCATCTTGCAAAGTTCAGGTCCTTTTTCATGCAGTTCCACAGAATTTGAGCAATTTACTGTCGCTCACATTCAGTGATAGTAGCTAGCTACTAGCTACATTACGACAATACATTTGAATAATGAATTGACATCAGTTTTTGGTCGCAACAGGAATGACTTATTACATTTTTGTTAGACTTGTAACTGTTAACATTTAAAGTTAGCTGTGAGCACACATGATATCACTTAAGTTGCCTCATTAGACCGCTTCTCAAGACACTTTGCTCACCCTCCTATTGCTTGTGTCTTTCCTTTCATCATTCTTATAATGCTGTGTTACGGTCAAAGTCGGAGGCCGGAATTTCCCAGTTGAAATTTCCAAGCGTTCCAGGCGCACGACCCCAAAATGTAAACGAAAAACATGGCTGACCTTGACAATCTGATGTTTCTTTGGCAAGTGTACACAGAATAGTACTGTCAGCAGTACAGCCTCCTCATAAATGAAACAGAGGAGGAATAAAGACGCATGAGGTAACAGATGATATTATACATTACATTTTATCAATTTACATGCAGAACAGATTTTACTATATGTTGATGTGTTTTACTTTAATTAAATACTGATAAATATACTCAATGTTGCCTTTTAGTTGATGGTTTACCATTTTCAATGTGCGCTTCCGTTGTTGTGTGGCATCAGACAGCTGCTTTTTTTAAAGTAAAAATAACACATCTTGGACGGTTCCAGCTCTTCAAATGTGAGAATTAGCCGTTTTTCCTTCTCTTACATTATAGTACATTGAATATCTTTGGCTTTCAACAGTAAATTGGACATTTTTCACAGTTTTACTGATGTTTGTAGAGCAATTGATGAATCTTATAATAGAGAACATTATTGGCTGATTATGAAAATAATCACTAGTTTTAATCTTTAATCTGCACCCATCCATCTTACTACTTGTGCCCAGTCACTGCTGAGTGGATATTGTTAACTTATATATCATTCACCCCTCATACAGTGATTGTGATTAACATGAATCATTGTGAATGGGAATTATTTCTTTTGCATTCAATATTTTGGTTAATTTTTTTTATTAAAAAATTGTTATAGTTTTTGCATACAAATTTGTTATGACCAAAGCATCAACTATTCTTTCTACTTCATTCCCAATGACTCATGCTGCCTTATCAGCGACACAAGTGCAATAAGAATCAAACTAAAAAACATTAGAAGTGTAATTATTTTATAAACTGATCTACCAAAGTTGTAAATAAAATAAACACGTACCTTGGACTAAATAAAAAACAATGTTCCTCACTTTCATTGGCAATCTTGATATAAAATTACAGGAATGTATTCCCTTTACTGAAAACACAAAGCAGAGATTAGTCTTTTGCATTGCAGCTTTATTCAGCAGGTTTGCAATATTAAGCAATTTAATATTTTTCATAATGAATTGAAGCCGTGCCAAAAAATCACTATAGTACATCTCAAGTGCTTCATTCAAACTCAAGACTACCAGTTTGCTAACTCATCTGTTGGTTTATTGCTTTGCAAAGAAGAAAGCTATAGCTCAAACATGTCTTCAGAATGAACAGATTTAGCGCCGCCGATATGACTCAGCCATAATGAATTCGGCCTCCGTATTGGTTCTGCCATCCGTTTCTGTACATAGCAAGAGAAAGGAATTAAAGATTTTAACAACTGAATAACTTTTACAATCATTTTTCAAGCAGAAATGACAAAAAACACTGATTCCAGCTTCTGAAATGAGTCTGCTTTACTCTCTATTACTCTCTCTATACAATATACACTTTTCCTACATTTATTGCAATGTTTTAGGTTTGAGGCTGTTGTTTTTTATTTGTCACATTGATTCCAACAGTAATAGCAGTCAGAAGTGCTTACCTTTGAGCCGCCTGGTATCTTTGTGCTAAACAGACAAAAGGATGAAAATGCACATCTTGTTATCATAGTCAGTCAATTTCTTAATATTTAAATATGTTTGGAATTATTACATTAATGTTGCAATCTTTACTTAGGGTCAGGTTTAGTGCTTTACAGCAAATACAGCTGAGATGTCAGGACTAAATAAGATATTTAACCTTCGTGAACCTCTTTGTAGTTAGTACAGTCAGTGGTGATACTCGTGCATGATTTATACCAAATTGTTGGTGATGGACTTAAGTAGCTGGCTGTTGGTATAAATCAAAGGTCTGAAGTCAACACAGAATGTATTTACACTTGTGATTTACCTCTCCATCCCGACCTGGCACCATTGTATATGGCCTTGGCCCCTTGCCACAAAGATTTAAACCGTCTAAAGAAACAGTCCCCGGGATCGGCCATGAGGACGACCAGCGTCAACACAAGAAACATCATAGCAAACCTCATCCTGAAAAACAAAAACACATCCAGAGTCAACTTAATAACATTAGAACACGTGAATATTTTGTTCAAAAGTTTTCTTCTGGATAAAAAAAAAGTTCTTATCTTCTATTATCTTATCTTAAAGTGTGAATCCACACCACATGTCCTAATGACTGCATTAAGTCAAGTAAAATGAAGATGAAATATTAAATTTTTACCTTCCCACAGACTGATTGTCAGAGTTCAAAAGGTTGTTGTCAAAAAGAGCAAAGTTGGCAGTTGTGGGAATTACAGCTGATGTTCACTTTTGTACTGTCATTCTGAGTGGGTGGGACTGACGTCAGTTTATCAGTATTAGTGTGGCACTTAGCTGTACTGTATTATTTATTGTGCTTTTTTCTAGGGCTGTCAATCCATTGAAATATTTAATTGCATGATTGTCCATGATTAATCAAATTAATGACACATTTTTTTATTTGTTCAAAATGCACCTTAAAGGGAGATTTGTCAAGTATTTAATACTTGCTTGCTTTATGTGAAATATATATTTATATTGAACATCACAAAACAATGACAAATATTGTCCAGAAACCCTCACAGGTACTGCATTTAGCATAAAAAATATGCTCAAATCATAACACGGTAAACTGAAGCAAAATTTGCATTTATCACAGTCACTGTAACATCAAACATCATAGGACTACTTTGAGAGGGCACATACACTGAGGTGGCGCATATCTTTGAAAAAGAATGAGTTCATCTTTGTATGTAAACTATTATTTAAAAATCCATAATGTTTTTGAGAATCAATACAGTATCACAAAACATAATATCACCCTAGTATTCAATGAAATAATGTTTCTCTTTGTATTTTACAACATCAAGTTCTATGCGCGGATGACAGTGTTGACCTAATCTCAACTTCCAATGTCAGTTTTACAAATTAAAGTTTTTAAAACTGTGAGAAATGATCGCTGTAGACTCAAAATAGTTGAATCTGTCAGGACACGACATACTAAAACAGAGCAAAATGTTAAATTAATTTGAGCAACAATGTAGCCTAAACGAATGCTTGAAAATGAATATATTTCTAGTTTTTTTCTACTGTTTTGGGATTTGACGATTACAAAAAAAGGGGAACAAAAAGTGCATGTGGGGTTGTGAATGTCAAGGTTCAATCCACAGCAGAAACTCTGCAATGTCTTTGGTATTGTTATTTCTTCAATTTAATATCCCACCATAACATCTATTACGACATTTGCCAACCTAAACCGATATCTTTGTATAACCATGTCAGTACATACAGCATATTGCACACATACGTTAAATTGTTAAATCAAACCGCAACTAATGACAAAGTAAAATCACCATTTAATGAAATTAGCAGTAAGGTCACACATATTGTTTCATTAAATATCTGTCGTAATTAAGTGGCTTAACGTGTCCATAACTGTAAACTTCAAGGCTAAATGTCACCAATGGTAGTTGAGCCTCATAACTGTGAAGACGTGTTTTGACTGCAGGTGCGATGTTTCCAGAAAATGAAGAAATGTTGCTTTTTTTTTTTGTCAACAAAATGTTGTGAAACCACTATGACTAAGGTATTTGAGAAAATCATTTAAGGGAAATGGTCAATATCCTCATAATTGTATTAGAGATTATTTAACATAACAAGCCAGCTGGAGCTGTGCAGATCTTATCAGATGTCAAGTCACTGTGGTTGTGCAAGAACATTTATCAGCAATCAACACATTGATGTTGATGAACATGTTGACACGCAACATCCAAAAGTCAGCAAAAGACTACCGTGGGAACTTCGCACAAGTGCTCAATCGCACCTACAGTATAGTTTATTTTGATCTAGCCAAAGAAAGGCTACGGCCAAGTCTAGCTAGTCTACAGTTAACTGCGTTCTCTCCAGTTATCTTTAAAGAATGAGGCCTGTAGTTTCAGCCGGTCTTTTTGTGTGTACATGCATTTAAATTAAATGTTGTTCCTCACCTGCCAAAATGAACTGAAGGTTTCCATGCTCATACTTTGTTGTTGTGAAGTCATCAGGTCATCAACAGCCAATCAGTGTGCATGTAGAAGAGGAGAAAATGGTTTAATTTAAGAACTTTTTTTTATTTAAAGTTAGTGCTGCACCTAATGATTATTTTTTTAACGATTAATCTAACGATTATTTTTTCGATTAGTCAATTAATCTAACAACTAATTCATCAATTATTCTAAATAATTTTTTATAAATAAATAAATAAATATCAAAAACTTGACTCATTATTATTTCCATACTTTATTCAAATATCTTCTCTTATAAACATATACATAAAACAAGAATACTATTATGGCATTATTTCACAACAAAAAATATCCCAGTCTTTATTGGTAATCTGTTTTCAGTCCAACATACAATTTCTTTAAAATAAAATTAAAACAAGAGCTTGTATTGTAAATTAATGTAAAAGGAATACAGTGCAATGTTCTTTTTGTGGAAAAAGTCCTCCACTCTGCTTTGTCTTATCCTGAAAAAGAGACACAGAAAGCCCATTAGAATAATGATAATAGTGGCACATTTTAAAACAGGTCTAATTTCCACAGCACTGTTGTGTTATGACATTAAGCTAATAATAATAATAATAATAATCCTCATCAGTACTTTTACTTAAGTACTTAACTTAAAACTTAAAACAGTTTAGACATGGATTTATTTAATC
Organism: Sebastiscus tertius; assembly: GCA_916701665.1. Lineage (NCBI taxonomy): Eukaryota > Metazoa > Chordata > Actinopteri > Perciformes > Sebastidae > Sebastiscus > Sebastiscus tertius. Next base: position 72,274 of record CAKAOH010039674.1, read on the forward strand.
ACTGTAATAATATGTAGTTAAGATAAACACTAGCAAATGTACTTTTGCATTAGTGTGGAGAAAGAGAGAAATAATTGAAACTATTTACAGACTAACAGTCACAGACTGTAGAACAATATGTAACGTTACTTTAAGCCATTTTCTCATCACACATCGCCGTTAAAGTAAACAGAAAATATAAAACAGCCGAATAACAACGTTAGATGACGCGTGGTGTAACGTTACGTTACGTTACCATAACAGTGGTCCATAAAATGCTTTTAACATGGTGGTGATGAAACATTTTAAAAACAAACGTTAAATGACTACTGCTAACAGAAACACGCCCGCGCTTTTACAATCTTAATAGATCATGCCTGGGTGATGAAAAAGTAAACAGAACTTACGGTAGTGTCTTGCTGCTGTCTTCTTCACGCAGCGCTCCGGGATGCCATCTTGTCAGGTGCTCGTGCATTGCACTTGTACTGCTGTGGTACGCCATCTTCATTCTGCACAACTTACAGAGCACCACATTGTTGCTTCGCTGTTTGAAGTTTTCCCACACCTTTGATGAACGTAGGAGAGGTTTTTTGACGCTTCTTGCTCTCTGGGGGAATCCATGCTCGGACCGGGCGCAGCGCATTTTCATTGCGTCATCCGATGTGTCGACACACGTTGCGTAAATCGACGTATTTACTTAAAGGGACTATTTGTAACTTTCAGAATTGCTTCTTAACAGCGACACCTGTGGCCTGAAATCAACGAAAGTCAGCGTCGGGCTCGCGCTTGCTCGCTCTAAATAGACCGGAACGAGCATCGCTCAACACAGTGAGGCGACACACGTCAGCTAAAAGCACAATATCACTCTATATTTCAGCTGCTTGGCAGTAATGTTAGCTGACCAGACCAAGGTCTCTCCATGAACATGATTTAGATCTGATCCTAGTGTTGGCTTTTCCTGCCTCACCCTCCTGCGCCCGCAGGGAGACACCGGCACCCGGAGCCTCTCCTCCGCTGCCTGCTTGCATTCACTGACACAGCGCGCACCAACAGAGGTTTTCCGTGTCTTGTGAAGTGACGAGCCTCCGCAGAGAGAAA
>CAKAOH010039675.1:0-82771 GCA_916701665.1 Sebastiscus tertius
TGTATATATATATATATATATGTGTATATATATATATATATATATGTGTGTGTATATGTGTGTGTGTGTGTGTGTGTGTCACAATCATCCTTATATATAAGATTTCTTTATATATATATATAAAGAAATCTATATGTTACTCATGCCTAAAATAATCACACAGAGGCACATTTTGGACAAATGGTCTCTCAGAGGTGATCGATCGGTCATTCAAACCATTATGTATACCATTATAGTGGGGGTGCTTGAGCCTATCCAAGCATGCATTGGGGGAGAGTTGGTGAATAACCTGAACAGGTTGCCAGTCTATCACAGGGCTGACACATGAAGCTTAGGGAAAGTTCAAGCAGAAAGACTAGTATCATGCGTTTTCTCGATTTATTTATATTTTTCCTTTCCATTTCTAACCCTCAGCTGAGGGCGTCCACACGTTTCACTTCAACCACTCAGATTTAGCTATGACCTCTTTGCACCTATTACCTTGCAGCATGAAAATAACTCTGGATCCCACTATTGATACACTTTACGATTTTTAGGACCTAATGATTTAAATAAGGACCAATTATGTGTTTGTACTTGGAAGTTGATTTACTTAAAAAAAATATAATAAATATCTGATGATTTGACGTCTCTTTTCCAATGTAAGTCTATGGGAAAAAGTCTTTTTGGGCTCAATGGCATCATGTGACAGACCCACAATTTGTAATTCCACGGTTTGGCCATTACCAAAATTTGCTTCAAAGCTTGGCGCCCTTTTGGGGCTAATCGCCAAAGACTCCTCACATACTTCTTCAACTTCCTGTATTGTGCTCACTACTGCATATCAAATATATTCATTTCATAACTCAGCCCCTCTTTTAATTGGTGTCTCCGGATTGAAATGTGGACAAGCAACTATTTTCACTCACATTCACATTAGGGCTGTCAAAGTTAACATGTTAATAATGCATTAACGCAAATTTGTTTTAACGCCACTAATTTCTTTAACGCATTAACAAAACTTCTTAATTTTAGGCTGTAGTGGGCTCAGTTTTAAAGCTAGAGTGAAGATACTGGCATCATATGAACCTACGAATCCTAAGGAATCCATTGGTACCAACCATGTCATACTAGTTTGTAGCCAAGGAAGCTAAATAACGCTCAAAACCTACACAACAGTTTGGCAAGGAAAAACTGGCACGCCCATTTTCAAAGGGGTCCCTTGACCTCCGACCTCAAGATATGTGAATGAAATGATAATCACATGCAGTTTGGGGCAAGTCATAGTCAAGTCAGCACACTGACACACTGACAGCTGTTGTTGCCTGTTGGGCTGCAGTTTGCCATGTTATGATTTGAGCATATTTTGTATGCTAAATGCAGTACCTGTGAGGGTTTCTGGACAATATCTGTCATTGTTTTGTGTTGTTAATTGATTTCAGGTAATAAATGTGTACATACATTTGCACAAAGCAAGCATATTTGTTCACTTCCATGTTGATAAGAGTATTAAATACTTGACAAATCTCCCTTTAATGTACATTCTAAACAGATCAAATTTGATTAATTTGCAATTAATCACGATTCAAAATTTTAATTGACTGACAGCCCTAGTTCACATCCATGGGCAATTTACAATCGCCAGATTCTGTCCTCCCAAGAAGAATGACAACATTGGAAAGTACTCCAACGCAACATATGTTTTGATTGTTTCATAACTGTAGCAAAGGAGGAAGTCAGACCGCCAAAGTCCATGTAGGGAGATGGATGGATGCGTCAACAACAACAAAAAAACAGACTTTAATGTGACTGCTGTTCATTTAACATTTCAAACCCACAATTAACATTGTTTTTTTAAGCATGACTTTACTATTGTAGCCATGACAACAAAAAAAGATTTTTATGAAGACAGTTTTGAAAGGCACAGACAGATAATGTCGATGATAAAAGTCGTCATGCTGATGGTCATAAAATGTGTCACTCTAAAGGATGGCTACAAATGTATTTTTACATTGAATTTGGAGGATTTGTTGGAACCTGCATGTCTTTGACTAAACACACAGAGATGGAGATAACCTGCAAAATCCGCACAAAAAGGCCCTAGAACCTTCTTGCTGTGGTAACATGATAGGCGGTGATACACATATACTGTATACTTGTAGTCCTATTTAGATGCTTTGATGATGTTAAACGCAGGGATTTTGTCATAGACAGGAGTTAATGAACTAATGCACTCATCCCAAGATTAATTATTGAAATAACTAATAACTTCTAAAAGATTTCAATCTCAAGAGAGAGTCATGAATCGTATGATCTATTCATAGCCGTGGTACCAAAGCTTAGACATGTCAGGAGCCCTCTGATGCAGTCTTAAACCACCCTGGCACTTCTCATAATGGTTTTAATGTTTATGTTGTTCCGCGGCAGACAGCCCCACTAACTTTGTTACGGCAGGACCATCCATTACGGGACAGAGCTGGGCGTGATTATTTATGCACACTTAAGCCCGAGTGTGTCGGTGTGTAATTCACTGTAAGCAGGCTTCATTGGAATTGCAAATCAATGCCCCAGCACGCTTTACCTCAACTCCCTTTGGAACTATCCCTCCATCTCTGAACCACCATCTCCCTCCTTTTTTTTTTTTACCCCATCCCGCCATGCATCCCCCACTCCGTCTCTATCTGCTCCCAGCCTGTATTGGGTAGTTTGTCTTCCAACTCCCGTCTGGGCTGCAAAGCCAGCCAAAACTTGTTCCTGGGCACTGGGCCAAGGCCAGTCTGGACAGGATGAGGAGGAAGGATGGAAGAAAAAGGGGGATGGAGAGGAGGTGAAGGGAGTGCAAAGGGCCACCACACTAGAAGCTGATTCTGATTTTTGTGTTTTCTTTCTTTCTGTCTGTGGGCACCCAAAGATAGCACCGATATTTGTATCGAGACCACAGACTGTATATAAGAAGTGGAGGTAGTCACCATGACGTCACCCATTGGTTCCTGGACTGCCATTTTGAAGCCTCTAATTTGACATTTTGGCTGTCGCCATCTTGTTTTTTTGCCTGAAGACATCTTGGTCTTGGAGCTGAATAAGACATTTTTCGGCGACCAAAAATGTAATAAGTTCTAAGACAAAAACACGGACAACTCCCAGACCGGACAACGCCGTGGCAGCGACCTGTCAATCACAAGTTACCCACATCCTAAAGCACACCCCGCTTTATGGTCTATTTGACTCGACTATTTGACTTGACTTTGAAGCCTCGAGTTCAGCATTTTGTCCGTCACCATCTTGGTTTTTGTTCGTCGCCATCTTGGTTATTTGCAACCAGTAGTGACACGAAAGGGAGAAGATCAGCACAACCAAATGCTAAATTAGACATTTTTAGGTGACCAGAAAGGTTAGAATTAACTTTTATGAACTGAAAACACACTGTGAAAGAGTTAAAGTTCTAAGATGAAAACACGGACAACGCCGTGGTAATGACATGTCAGTCACAAGGTAGCCCCGCCCTAAAGCATCCCCTGCTTTATGGTCTATTTGACTCTAAATGGGACCATAATTTACTAAATGAACATCATGCTGTATTGAAGAAGACTTGAAACTAGCAATTGAGACCATAAACTCATGTTTACAATGTTTACTGAGGTAATAAATCAAGTGAGAAGTAGGGTCATTTTCTCATAGACTTCTATACAATCAAATTTCTTTTTGCAACCAGAGGAGTCGCCCCCTGCTGGCTGTTAGAAAGAATGCAAGTTTAAGGCACTTCAGCATTGGCTTCACATTTCAGACCCGGAGGTTGCCCACTAACCGAGACCGGATGAAAACGTATGTGTTTTTCTTTCTGCAACAGGTCGCTACCTCTCTCATCTTTGCAGATGATGCCTGTTACAGTCTCTGCTGGTGACGGGAGGGGGGGGTGGTGTGAAATGATAAGTGGTGGGAGGGGGAGTGGAGGCTCCTTTAAGTGCTCTACTGGCATGCGGTCCCTTGTGGTTACGAATTGATGCAACATGGTTTACAGTTAAAATGTCTGGACCAGAGTCCCCCTTTTCTCCTCTCTTTGATCATCCTGTTTTATTGAAGAGACATTTTGCTTTCAAGGTCTCTTTTCCCATTTCAATGAGTGTGCAGACTGCAGCAGAAAAAGTTAGAATAAGGAGAAAGGAAGGGGGAGGAGGAGGATTTAAGGGCAGAAAGGGGGAAGAAGCAAAAAGGGAAAAAAGGAAGAAGAGAAAAGAGGAAAGATTTCCACGTGTTTCAAACAAGAGAGGAGTAGGAGGAGATGCAAAGAAGAACCCGGGGAAAACTATCTCTCCTCCTACCCCCCCATCACTTTTTCAACTCTGGATCTCTGTCGCCCTCCTCCCTCCCTCTCATCCCCTCTTCCTCTCCTCTAACAGAGTGTATCCTTCAGGCTTCTTCGCGCCGATCTCCTCACCACCCGCTGTATTAGAGGAACCTTTTACTGCTGCCTCGGCCGAATCAGTCACACTCGCTTCCCTCGCTCTCTGCTTCTCACACACATTTCCTTCCTCACACACACACACACACACATCCAGAGATTCTCCTCAGTCTTCCCGTCTTTTCTCAAACACTTTCTCTTCTCCCATTCTCCAGTTCCCATCTCTTTCTTCACACTCCATTCTCTCCGATCTTTTCCACGTCGTTCCTCTTCTCTGCGACACGCCACTCTTTCGTTTACCTTACAATGTTCCACATCTCTCTGTCTGTCCTCAGAACAAGCTGCTATCTCTCCGTTTATCCCTCCTTAACCTCTATTTACTCTTTCAATCCATCCCGGCCTGAAGATATATCCCCGACGATCCTTTTCCTATCACGCCCCTAGCTTCCCTCACTCTGTCTCTTCTGCCTTCATACCTTCCTCCCCTCCCCTCCGCCCTTTCTGATTTTTTTTCCTGCAATTTCCTGCCATTTCCTCCCATTCGTTCTCTCTCACCTCGGCGCGCTGAGCTGCACCGTATCCCTGACACTCTTTTACCCTCGTTTTCGGTTCCGTTTTTTACCTCCACCGTCTCGTCCCCCCCACCCCCTCCTCTCCGCTGTTATTCACTTTTTTTCCCCCCTATCAGCGAGTCAGGCCTCGGGTCCCAGAGCCAAATGAGATTTGGAGGCCGAGGCCTGTGCGCTCCCCAACCCCCCCCCCCTCTTCAGATTGGAGTCAGTTACTGTAGGCTGCATGCAGGTATAAACCATTTACGCTTCCCAACACATCTTACCCACTGAACACTGAAAGTGAGGAGGGAAGATTCACTTCTTCTCTCATCCTTTTTACCTCTCTCAATTGTTTCCCCTCACACATTCTCTCCTGCATTTTTCTCGTCTTGCTTTGTGTTATTGTTACTGTGTTTCGCTCGTGAAGACTAGATGCATGGGGTGTTTGAAAGATCTCAAATCTAGCTACATCAATGCAAAATACCCATTTGTGTTCGACATCTCAGGACACGATGTATCCAGATATTCACACCAAGACGCCGTTTCACTTCCACATGAATATTTTTTTCTAATTCCTCAACACAACACACAGTCAGGAGATGTGGGCAGCGATTGTGTTCTAAGCATGTCATGTTAGACATCCAAATCCAATTAACTTTCAGAAAAGTTTACTTAACTTTACTTTACTTGTTAGCTGAATGGCTAATGAGTGTATTATAAGTCAATGCAAAGATGCGAATAGATGCAAATTTGCGCTGGGCAACACAAAGGGTGCAAATTATGCAAAATTTGCGTGAAAATGAAGTGACGGCTTTGTGTGTCGCGAAAGCGTATCAGCGTCGTCCTGACGTTCTTGAATCAGAAATGGAGAAACGAAATATTGTAGCCGTCTGTGGGCACCCAGAGCTACGTACCTCATATTTGTACCGAGACCATAGACTGTATATAAGAAGTGGACATAGTCTTCGTGACATCACCCATTGGTTTGTGGACTGCCGTTTTGAAGCCTCGAATTCGACATCTTGGTCTTTTGCAACCAGAAATGCTGAATAAGACATTTTTAGGCTACCAAAAATGTTATAATTACAGTAACTTATATGAACTGAAAACACACTGTGTAAGGGTTAAAGTTCTAAGACAAAAACAGACATGGTAGTGACCTGTCAATCATAAGGTAGCCACGCCCTAAAGCATCCCCTGCTTTATGGTCTATTTGACTCTAAATGGGACCATAATTTACGAAATGAACATCATGCTGTATTGAAGAAGACTTGAAACTAGCAATTGAGACCATAAACTCATGTTTACAATGTTTACTGAGGTAATAAATCAAGTGAGAAGTAGTCTCATTTTCTCATTGACTTCTATACAGTCAGACTTCTTTTTGCAACCAGAGGAGTCGCCCTCTGCTGGCTGTTGGAAAGAATGCAAGTTTAAGGCACTTCCGCCACTTTTCACATCCTGGAGTTGCCCACTGACCGAGACCGGACGAAAATCTATGTGTGTAAATGTGTGTGTATGAACAATGACATCGCTGCCATATTTATGCCTAATTTAGATGACGTTATTTTTAGTGTTGATGGACCAGCTACAAAGTTAGCATAGCATTGCCCTGGTCGATCCGAACTCAATTCAGAAAACAAGCATTTTAAAAGTTGTTAGCTTGTCGTCTGACGGACAGCATGAATTCAGGCTTTTGAGATCATGATGTGGTTGCAATTAAATCACAGCAAAAACAATCAATTTTGGTTCATACCACTGTAGGGAAATCACATTAATTCAGCCAACGTGTGTGGTACAGTGAATACAGATATATTATAGGAGAATAGGCTGAAAGATCATCGTTTTGGTGCTAAAAGATGCTAAAACGCTCCGTAGTCGGTTGATAATTCTCTGTGAGTTTGTCATAACAAGCGACCCTTTTCACATTACACGTAGTAATGCAATCTAATGTTGATAAAAAACAAATACAGATAAGTGCAGCTTTAAAAATCTGTTTTTTCCAATCTCCATTTGTGTGAAACTACAAATTTACTGTAAATCATAAAATGTATATACTGAGTTTACATCTTAGATGCACACAAACAAAAGGAGGGCTGCAACCCCAATTAGAGCAAAAGGATGCCCAAAATAAAATGCATTGTGTTGTATGCTGGTGTATTTTGGACCAACGTACAGTACCACTGATATTTCCAGTTCAGCTACAAGTTTGAAAGCAGAAAATGTTTTAATTCACTAAAACATCAGCAGTAAACATGGCAGCTAGGTTTCAGTTCCACAGAATCAAAGGGAACAGGTTTCCTACTGCGGCTGCAATAAAGGATCCATCAGAGCTGAAGCTGAGATACTAATTTCACCAACAACAGTCTCAGTGGACCAGAATTCAAAGCAGCCACAGTGTGCATCTTTTGTCATGATAATAATGTCATAATGTTTGAACATCAAAGCACATGACACCTTTTTTTCTTGAATGGAAATTAAATACACCAACAGAAGCCTCGGTAGAATACAATGCTATGTATCCACACACCATGTTGAGTTTAATCTCTGGTCATTTGTCAATGCCAGGTTTGTACACTGTAGACTCAGCGTCACAGACAGTGCAGACTCTCTGGTGTATGGTCAAGCAATTCTTTCTTTTGGGTGACTTTCTGAAAAGTTAATAAAATGCCCCAAAATCTTGTTCAAGCCAGTGCTAGAAGTACCAGCATTTCTTAATTTTACTCCTTGGCATATCGTGACTTTTTTTTGCGCACCGGCACTTACATATTATACAGTATATGCGATAATAACGTGTTAACACAAATTCGGTTCAGGATATAGTGACCGTTTTATAAACATAACTTTTTTTAATCATATTTGCTCCATTTCTACCCACTGCTGCTTTAACTAGTAATAATAATGGTCCAAAATGATGTAAAATTGCATAGTTTTTGTCAAAAACCTTCACATTTTCTTGGGGAAAGACCCAAAACCCAATATCTCCTAGTATTTTTTATTCACTGTAGAAATTCAGAATGTGTCTCTTTATCCTGCTGCATAATATGTAGGAGCATCCTGACTGGGACCTGAATGATACCTGACTATAGGCTGCAAATAACACAGGAAAGCACTTTAACTATCAACACTAAACACACCACCTTAACCCTATAATGTTCCAGTTGGAGTATTATAGGCCTACTATAGAAGATGCATATAACCCAAGTATAATAATAGCAATAAAACCACAGCTGATTGTGACTGACACAGTATACATGCTTCAAAAAATAATGAATAATTAGGAATAAGTTGCAAGAGATTGTTGATACCGGCTGATACATGTGATAACATGTGAATAAGAGAGTACTGACACTTATTTTTTTCCACTTCAAGCACTGGTTCTGTGTGAAAAACAGTAGCAGAGAGGGATGTTACTCTTGTCTTTCCTACAGTGTTAAAGCTGTGTAAACCCCAGGGGAAGAGCAGGGTGACAGAGCCAGGTCAGATGGCAAACACAGATTTTTCCAAGCCCATGCTTCTGTGCAAAAGAGGTATTTAGGCAACTTGAGGGAATGTCGGAACAGTTCAGTTCAGTCAGAGGTACAGATACGATTATACTATGATGTCCTGGCTTATCATTTGTTAGTCTGCGTGTATATTTGCGTGGGGGGTGGCTATGTTAGTTGTAAGGGTTGCTCTCCGAATGGCTCCGTAACTGCTGCTTTAGATCAGCATTGGTGGCGCCAGTCGAATGGTAGCTCTGGGTTGAGTGGACTCTAAATTGGTGGAGGGGAAATAGTAGTTAGCTCCCTCCTAGCGCCATCCAGCACAATCCAGCCTTGAGTCAATCGAGGGCTAACCGTGTGTGACGGGCCATGGCAGAGGGGTGTGCGACGGGGAAAAATGGACTAGTATCAGCAGAGTATCCATATTGGCCTATTTAGGTCAGGAAGGAATTCTGGGACAAGAAAGGCTTTTTTGCTCTGCTGGATGTTTATTCCTGTGTTGAAAACAGCAATGCTTGCTGTGCGCATCTGTATAGGTAACAGCAAGAGGTGCATCAACAGCTATTTTTGGTGGTAATTTACCAGACTGACATACAAGCTTGTATGTGCACAATTGGGCAGTGACTTTAGAGGTATTGTTGGCTAAAGGCTATACACTGCAGTCACAGTTCAGGAGAGCTCTAAGTATTTACAGTGGTGTGCATTGTTGTTTTCTAGACAAATTACACTTGATGCACAGGAAATGATGTGCTCCGTGTATCCGTTTGAACCAATATGATAGTATGAGCAGTGGCCAGTATGACTGAGCAGGTTTTTGTATTTATAAATTGAAATATTTCTTCAGTAGTTTTAAGAGTAACCTAATATTGAGCTGTAAAGCGTTGTTGCACTGACTTGATTCACACTAATGGGTGTGGTCAGTGTTGAACATGCTTATGTTTTTGGTAAATGGTGAACTTAACGTATCTGTTTGCAACTAATGAACTTGATAACAGTAGCAGCTGTTATCTCATTTGTTGTGCTTTGAAAGGTTGGCGGCAGCAACCAAGGTCAAAGTTGAAATAGTCTGAACTTTGAGCGTAGCACTCGGTGGTCATTTTGAACGGTGCACCACGCCGAGGGTAGCACTTCCGCCTCATAGGGCGGCACCGCTCTCCCTGTAGGAAAACAAAGGCACAGCCACCGCTGATCATGTGTGGGCGGCTTCAGCCTTCTTCCAAGCTAATAGATTCGGGTCTAATCTCAGCCTTGAGTGACGCTCGGATCCAACTATTTCTCTGTGAGCTCATAGACCACCCAAGGCAACCCGTTCTCACTCCCAACTTGCCAAATACTGATAAATAAATTGGTAAATGCCCCTTGGCATCGGAAGCCGAAGCACGGAGGCACCCTTTAGCAATAGTATGTGACGAACCGGGTTTTCAACTAACTCCAATGTAAACCCACCCGCAGCGTTATTTGACGGTCGGAGCAAGTGATGGAGTGTTAATCGTGTGAGAGTCCGTTCAGTGCGGGCGGGAGGGGCAGCGGATGGGTCAAACAAACACAAGACTTTCAACCAGGAGACCAATGTTCGTGTCCCGTGTGAAACTAAAAGTAACGTTGACTTATTTTGTCACGTCAGTCTTTAGTCACGTGACTCGTTGGTATCATCATCCCCGTGAGCCATTTGAGTCGCTCATCAGTGAAGTTAACATCAACCACGACCATTTCCTAAGCCTAACTAAGTGTTTGTGTTGCCTAAACCTAACTTCCTGTGAAAACTGAAGTTTATTTTGAGAGGACAATATGCATGTAACGAGCGTACATTGACACACCGTCCCTGGTCCGTTCCAAAACGGAACACAAGAGGGGTATCCGTGCATCGTGAAAATGTGTTGTCAAAGGATATAGCTAGAAAAAGCAAAATTATTTGTCATCTGAACTTTGTTTTGACTTTTCCCTGCATGAAGAGTTGAACGCTGACAGATCCCCATTGTCCAGTTTAATGAATGAATTATCTTTCAGTCCAGGAAATGTTCAGGACCCTAAATGGACTAGATGGGAAAATAATATTTTTCCTGGAAAGAAAACAAGCAGTACTTTTAACCGTGTGCCAATGGCTGCCAAATCGTTTGGCTGGTTCACGGTTGGACTATCATTGTGCAAATTTGGTGACTGAAAGATTTGACGGCACCCGGTGGTTTCCCGGGTACTCTCATACCCTCCGAGGCCCACGCAATCAATTTAAAGAACATGAGTGGACACTGAGGTAGCAATATAGACATACTTTACTACCAGCTATGAAAATGTAATGTGACCTTTACCTTGAGAGGGTTGTGAATGTCAACCTGTCAGTTGCACAGTGGAGAGCGGATTAGCAGTGATCTGTCACATGTCGCAGGCAGATGTGTTTTTTGTGCCATCATTGAAATAAGAGCGTTTTCTTTCCTCATCCGTCACTCTGTCTCTTTCTTTCTTTTGTCTTTCTCTCTAAAAAGATTAGAAAGTTATTTGAAACTTATGACCAGGGTCTAGCGATTTATCACATGGGCCAAACAATGATATTTTCTCAGGTAGTTGTCATATTCAATATAGCAGTTTCAGACGTTTTGATGACATTAGATGAAGGTGTACAGTACAGTATACATTTTTCTCCACAGATATTTCTCTATCTCTCTCCGTGTCTATCTGCCTCTACATCCCCTGACGTGGCCTCACGCCGTCTCCATTTCCCACCTCTCTGTCGCTCAACAGGAGGCTGATGCACTGAGCTGGACCCAGCGGGATGGCGACTTCGCCTATTGCCAGCATAACTCATGGCACAGCGGGCCGGCCCTGTGCCACCTCATGCCAGGAGAGCAGATTAGAGCCACTTCACCTCACCCTGCTGATACGCCAGCTTTACTTCACCTCAGTCCTCTGCCCGCGGGTGAAGAGGTGCCAATCCAGCTGTGCCCAGCCCCTTTAAACACTTGGCTGGTGTGTGTGTGTGTGTGTGTGTGTGGATAAGGATGACACACAGACATAAGACCAGTAGATTTTTCAGCTATTTTAAGAAGTCAAAATTGGACTCTTTTGCTCATCTTTAATGTGATGTATTATGCTTTTTCATTTACTAAATATTTATATTAACCTCTTAACTCTCCGACAGTCCGCCGGCGGGCCCGGACGCTATTCTGTCTTTCAGAGGTTGTAGCAGGCTGAGTTTTCAAGTGCTATTTCAGAGGCTTTTTGAACATCTTTTTGAACATCAGCTCTAAATACTGTCCAAAACATCACTATCAGCCCTCAAAAATCTACAGAGCACAGAGAAAATGTGAGAGTGGATAATCACAACATGGAATCAGATGCACTTGAGTTACCTCTTGTCCTTGTATAGTTACTATGATACTTTAAACAAAAGCTTTTATGACAGTTGTGGGCAATGCATCAACAGCCAAACATATTACTTTTGGCATCCTTGTCTTCATGTAACACATTGATGACTTGACATATGTTATTGAGAAGCAATGTTTGGCAAGTAAATTGATAAATTGAATAGTGCCTTTCTAGTCTTCTGACCCATCAAGGCACTTTACACTACATGTCAGCATTCACCCATTCACATCAAGATATGTGAATGGGTTCTATGGGTACCCACGAGTCTCCCCTTTACAGACATGCCCACTTTATGATAATCACATACAGTTTGGGGCAAGTCATAGTCAAGTCAGCACACTGACACACTGACACACTGACAGCTGTTGTTGCCTGTTGCGCTGCAGTTTGTCATGTTATGATTTGAGCATATTTTTGAATGCTAAATGCAGTACCTGTGAGGGTTTCTGGACAATATTTGTCATTGCTTTATGTTGTTAATTGATTTACTATAATAAATATATACATACATTTGCATAAAGCAGCATATTTGCCCACTCCCATATTGATAAGAGTATTAAATACTTGACAAATCTTGATTTTAAGGTACAGTTTGAACAGAAAAAAATGTGCGATTAATTTGCAATTAATCGCGATTAACTATGGACAATCATGCGATTAATCACAATGAAATATTTTAATCGAATAAAGCCCTAATTTAATTACTCATTACTCACTAAAGAGTAATCACATTACATAACCACTTACTCATCAGCAAATGTAATTAAGTATGTTATATTTCCTATTGTGACCATGATGACAAAGGTCCCCTAACTTTAACAAAGTAGTTATTTTAACCTAAACCCGGGTCTTTCCCTAAATCTACCATGTCATATTTGTGCCTAAACCCAACAAAACCTTGCCAGTTTAGCGTTACTGGTAAATTATTATGCCCTGCTGATAGATACGTCGGATCACAAATGCTTATAGGTGTCACTCTGGAGGTTACAAACAACATATTTTGTCATTTAATTGGGAGAACTTGTTGCACATCTCCTATATTTAACATATAGAAGTAGAAAACCAGATATCGTGGTTTTCAAGCAGCTGCCTATAATACCTTTATTGGTATTTATTGACTATTAACAGCTAGCTTAACTGTGAGTGCACACAGCTCTCCAGAAATCAGTCTACTCACAGTGAAGCTGTGTTCACACTCCCTCTAACTCAACAAAACCCATGTGATTCCTGAAAGGCTTACCAATATCCAAAGCGAAGGTGTTGAGGATCCAGACTTTCACTCTCTGTTCAATGTACGGCTGCCACTCGGGCTGGAAGGAGAGGCAATGTGTTACTGCCCAACTCAGCTATATTCAGCTCAGAGTCACAGCAGTTACAATAGATTTCAATGGCAACAAAAAAAGGTGTCGGAACGTGTCGAAATGTATAAAAATGTCCATGGAAACTTGTCAAACCCCTCCAGTAGCATACTCCTCTTCTCTGCCATTCATCTGTGTGTTCAGGGAGTTCCAAACCCTCATAGCTTCTCAATAGCAACGCTACAGGACATCTGTGTGTCACCTCCTCTTGGCTCTGAAGTTCCATGATCTGTTGCTGAAGTGATGATCATTTGGAGCATACTCAACATACAGAGCAATGGATGGCAGAGAAATGGATTATGCAGAAGAGGTTCAAAAAGTTTCACTGTTTTATTTTTTTCACAACCCAGTTGCCTTAAAAAAATGTTGTGCATCGTGCTTTTCTGCAAACCACAGGATATGTTGACTGTTGTTGAAAGCGTTTCATAAATACGTTTCTTATCAGCCTCGTATCACACTTGCAGAAATGCACATCGCCACGTGGTTAACGTGTAACTATTGCTTTCAACGTGTAGATTTAGGCAACAAAACTACTTGGTTAAGGTTAGAGAAAAGATCATGGTTTGTGTTAAAAAAATCAAGGCAACAACGTAACATGGCAACTGTAACAATGCAATTAGTGTAAATAAGTAAACGCCATCAGTGGACTTTCTGTGTTGTAATGTTATGTAACAAGCGTAAATTCAACTTTTACTTTTGGTTTCACACGGGACACCAACATGTTCTCTTCCCAACCTGTCATATACTTTGTCATGCCCCTTAGCGTCACTTTAGGATTAGGCAACAAAACCACTATAGTTAGGTTTAGAACTTCATGGTTGGGCTTAAAACTGCTACGTTTGTACAGTAAAAATGACACTGAACTATGTGAACACAGGACACAAACAAACAATTGATTGTAATGTGATGCACAGCACACAAAGAGCGGTCTCCTGTATGAAAGCCTTGTGTTTGTTGGACCCATTCACCTCAACGTATCTGTGGTTTGCGGAAACTCACAAGGCCAACATTTTTTCCAAGCGCTATTTTTTCTCTGATATCAGAAACGTTTCCATGCAGGAATCATCTCCCTTGAACTGTTTAAAAAAAAAAAAAGAAAATGGTTTCAACATGAAGTTGTCTGGCAGTTAGTATGGTAACATATAAAAGAAGAGAAGGCGAGAGCTTTAGCCCGTGATGGACATCAGAGTCTGAGCATGTGGCTATTTCCTTGGTGAAATAAGTACCAGTGCAGACCCGGGATGAATCGACCTCACAAAAGTCAAACATACAGAAATTGTCAGGTATGGAAAAAGAAAGTATTCTTCTCCTACGTTAGCATAAAATGTTGAATATCAACACAAAATACTAGGTTCAATCTTAATGCCAGTTTTGTTGAAATATACATAAACACCTCCAAGTCCTCATCTCTGTGATGGCTTGCACATGGTTGGTTCCCAACCTATCTTCCTTGAAGCCCTCCCTACTTGTATCTAAGAAAAGATGTATAAACTATCCAGTAAGTGTGTTAATATGATTTTAGTTATACATGTGCAAATCTAATTTTGACAACTTTTGAGCAGACAAATCCTAGTGCAACCCTTGTGATCTTCGGTGTCCCCTAGGTTGCTGGCCCAGTTTCGCAGCTCGACACTGAGATAAGGCCCCGGTCTGCTTCCTGGAAAAACTGGTGAAACGTTTGACTACTGGAGGAAAGCTGGGAAACAAACAGGAAATTGAGTGCTTAGCGCGTACCCGTCCACTGGCAGTTTGCTTAATCACACCTGGAACATTGGCTGGCCAGCGGAGCAACATTATTAACAGTCACCAAACACCCTTCGTTTATTAAGTTATTCCCGTCCTAATACATTTCTGTCTCTTTATTTAGTGTCCCCCCTCCACCACCTTCTCCCTTTGTATTTTATGAGCTGTAGAGAGCAATAAAAGCGATGGACAGAAGGAGAGGGAGGTGGCGTGAGGAGGGAGATGGAGATAGAACAGGTGAAGAGAGGTGAGGAGATAAACAAATGGGAGGATACATCGAGAAAGACAGAGACGGGGAGGAAGAAGCAAAAACGACAGCAAAGCGGGGGTGCCGAGGATCCAGACTTTCACCTTCTGTTCAATGTACCGCTGCCACTCGGCTGGAAAGAGAGGCGATGTAAAAACTAGAAAAGCAAATGAGAAAAACAAAAGGAGAGGAAATGAAAGCACAGATGCAGAAAAAGAAAGACAGCGACTGACTGAATGAAGAGAAGAGAGGAGATACCAGGTGACGAGTGAATTAGTGGTCGGATGGAGAGGCGGTGGATGAGAAAGGAGAGAGTGATAAAGGAGAGGAGAGGTGTGAGGTTTATCAGAGAGGAGGGGTGAGGGGATTATTCCTCACTAACAGATAATGAGAGCTCAGGAGAGATGAAGGGAGCAGGAAAGAAAGAGAGGCTGAGACAGAGTTATAATGTCTACAAGATTAGGATTTATCATGGTGGGAGGTTGGACTATCATGTTTTTCACTCATCACTTGTTTGACATGTTAATCAGCGTGTGCTGTAATGGGACACTGTTTTCCTTTTCTGTATTGTCAAAGTTTCTCTGCTCTTTACTTTTTCTGTTCATGATTTTAGGAAGGAGCAAAATGGACATACAGTACATTAATATGAAAATGTTGGAGCTTGCTACAGTACATGCGTGGAAGACGAATGCTTCCTGTAGAAATCAAACTACATCAAGAACCACAATGGAAATAAGTCCTGTGACCTTTTGTGTTATCCCTGATGTTCTTTTAATTGTGCATGTACAATGGTATTGTAACGATGTAAGTGTCTTTTTAAAATGTATTGTCAAATAAACAAAAAAAAGCTCAGGTTAGCGGCTGTGCTGCTCTTTGTTAGAGAACGTTAACTAGACAAACATTAGCAAAACCAACCAATTAGTCTTCATCATTAAAGCTTCTTCGCTTGTAAATCTGAAACATATTGTTCTAACTCACATAGGCTCCGCCCTCTACTGGACTCTATGGGTAGCACTCTCCTCCAATCACACGCCATGTTCGCCGACTAAGATTTACATAAACGTAGACAGTCAATCAGGACCTGCCTACCAAATACGTGTGGAACCCAAGCCCCCAGGAAGAGCGCCGGTTGTTGATCCCAACTTTCGTAGTGGCCAAACGGCGGTACCGCAACTTACGTGTCCATCACGTGATGCCATTGGGCCCAAAAAGACTTTTTCCCATAGACTTACATTGGGAAAGAGATGTCTGTAACTCAGCGGATAATTTTTCTTTAGGTAAATGAACTTCCCAGTCGAACACTCAAATAGCCCTTATTTGAGTCATTAGGTTTTTAAAAGTTGTAAAATGCATTAATAACCAAATCCAGAGTTATTTCCCTTCCTCCGTTCATGTGAATGAGACCCAGACTGAGGCTGGAGCGCAAGCCGTGACGACAGGGTGACGTTGGGATGACCGAGTCATGTGACCGAGCGGACGCTACTGCGCACTGTACATCTCCAATGTAAGTCTATCAGAGCTTTCTTCTTTTTGGGCCCAATGGCATCAAGTGACGCACCGCAAGTTGTGGTACCACAGTTTCGCCACTACGAAAATTTGCTTGAAAGCCTGCCACTCTTCCTGGGGGCTTGGTTTAGTTAGCTTAACACAGCACATGCTATGGTTTTGGTATTAAAAGTCGGATAGTTAGATGGGAGATACAAATACATACATACATACATACATACATAAAATTATGTTTACTGTTAATTCTGCTGAAAACCTTTTGCCAACAAAGACAGGAAATACCACAGACCAAATACATCACACATGCTGCTGCTTTTTCAATGGCAAAAACATAATGCCCCATTGAAATGGTGGGATTTAAACCGACAAACGTAACAGACCCAAGATATGAGCTCCCTGACTATAAACATTACACACCGTGGGATTTACAAGAATTTTTTTATACAATATTTAGTCAAGTAGATTATTTGTTTGCATCTCATAATTCTGTCATTTTCCAGCTTTAATCTTTTTTATTTGGGAGGTCTGAGCTTAAGGGATTCTTTAAGCTTCACAGAAATAGTGACTTAATTTATATCAACTGATATGAAAAAAATGATCGACAGAAAAGTTTTGCCTCCCACTCCAGCTTGACTCCACTGTTTGCTTTGTAAATGCCTCAGGTTCTGATCCCACCGCTGCATTGGTCCATCACAACACAACAACCTCACCTCTCACTATCACTTCCCTCCTTTACCTCGGCTCCATTTCATCATTTTCTTCCTTCACGCTGTTTCCATCTTCCCCATCATCCCTTCCCCTGCTCGGCCAGGCCCTGCTCTGCATTGTAAAGAGATTAGCAGACATGCACAGCCAGAGGTGAACGCACACCATGCATACACACTCACACACACACACACACACACACACACACACACACACAAGTGCATACATTCATTGTTCTTCTGTCTTTCAATTACGTTAGCAAATTCACAAAGAATCAGTGAGCACACACACACACACACACGCACTTGAAAAGTATTTAATCAGACCAGACCTACAGGCAAGTCGACACTGAACCAGTCTGACTAATGTCTTTTCATTATGTAGCTCAGAGCTCAGTGACTTAGTTTTCACTCAAAGTGGCCAACACTTGCTTTACTGATTGACAGGCTCACTACTTCTCTATACTGTAGTGTGTTATTTAAGCACAGTATGCCCTAATCGCACACCTTTATTTGTCAACTGCCATTTTTTATGACCTTAGACATAAATGTACCCGTATCATTCAGTATGTGCAGAAAAAGTGCCGTTGGTTATTTTTTGCCTCCTGGGTTATTAGGAAGTAAATGTGACTTTTGCACATTCCTATTTGCATTTCAACTGCATTTGAAAACTACGGAGCCCCGGAAGGGACATGGAGGGGGAAAAAAATCGAAGTTTGAAAAAAATGTTTACTTTTGCAAGAGCTCGCAAAATTTCCCATACTAAGACAGCTACAGTAGCTCGGAAAATAGCAATATGGGGCAATAATTTGATGAATTTACTATTTATCTGACCACAAAGGAGATAAGAGTTAGCAATTAGGGGGGCGCCAAAGATCACAGGGAGTGCGCCAGGATTTGTCTGCTCTGAAGTTGTCAAAATTAGATTTGCACATGTAAATCTTAATAACACATGAAAAAAGTGTGTACATAAAAGTTGTATTCTTTTTCCTGCACAGTTTCAGATACAGATTTGGCTACACTAATATTATTAGTATTACACTAGTTGTAGAATTAGATTCCGGTGGTGGCTGTGTAGGATTGTTTCTGACTCGTGTGATCTAAACATTTCCAATAACTCCAGAGCGTTGTAAAGTCCAAAAGTCTAAATGTATTGATGTAATTATTTCACAACATGTTTTTATCTTACGAAATAATCTGCTTCAATCCATATTTGTTGGCCTTTCAAAAACGACATTTTTACTGCGGTCAAAAACATGCTTATTAGCATCCAGTTCTCTTTATACCTCCATGGTCTGCTGGCCACTAGTCTGCTGTGACCCCCAGCACTGGGTGTTGCGCTGGCTGAATTTTTCGAGTACAGGTGCTAACTGAAGGTCTGTCGCCGCGAAATATGACAGCTACAAAAAATAGTGATCATACGGGACACTGAATTTGATGAATTAATTGTTTATCAGACCACAAAAGAGACAAGAATAAGCTAGCTAGTGCACCAAACGGTCCCTCCGCCTCACTCCCCTCGGCTAGGAGACTACTTCACCAGGAGGAGAGCAGCTCCGTAATTGGACCTTCAGTTAGCGGCTGTAGTAAATCATAGCGGGCTGGTGGCCAGTGGCAGCGCCGGGTCTAACCTGTGTAACGGCAGCAACAGAAAGTTTGCTGATCTGGCGGGAGTCGGGATTAGCAAACTTTCTTGGTGCCATTTGGAGTTGCTACAGCTGCTAACTGAAGCACGTTAACATTGTCATTGTGAGCTTGTTAGAATGCTGATGTTAGCATTTAGCTCAAAGCACCACTTTACCTACGTACAGCCTCACAGAGCTGCTGGAATGGTTGTAGACTCTTGTTTGTAATGTACTGCTGTGAGTGTTTATGGTTATTTTTCTGCTAATGTACAGCAAATAAACTATACTTTTGTATCACTCCCTCTCTCTCTCTATCTCTTCCGCTTGGTTACAGGGTTCCTGGAAATGTTCCTGTATAGAAAGGGGCTATTACACAGCCACACAGTCCCCTGACTTAATCACTGGCTGACTGACAAATGCATACCGCACATGCAGCCTACATCCAAGAGGAGTTTAGTCTTAATATAAAAGCCTTGTGTGTGTGTGGGCGTGTTTACTTCAGCGTTGTGAAGAGCAGGTCTGGAGCCGCTGCTTCTGTGTGTTAGTGTTTGTGCGTTTGTGTGTGTGTGTGTGTGTGTGAGAGAGAGTCAGAGCGCTGTTTTAAAGTGCAAATTTATGGTGTTTATTGATCTACAATGTAAATAGGAAAGTGTGTTATACCGTGTGTGTGTGTGTGTGTGTGTGTAACTCTCGCTTCTACATTCTCGGTTCATATTCATGGAATTCCATTTTATTCAATATTAAATAAATAAATATGGCTATGAAATAAATCCTTAAATCCTGAAATGAATAAGTGAGGAACAAATATAAATATAAATGAGTCAATATAGTTCAATAAATTAATAAATAGTTTTTATAAAGGATTAAAACATTTTTCAAAGGACTACTTTTATTTTTTTGAGGGGACTTTTATTTCATAATTCCATATTTGTTTATTTCAGGCAAAATGCCACATTTATTTCCTGGCTCTTTTTTATTTCCATCTGTTATATTCAAACTAGGGCTGACAAACGTAAATTAGTTTTAACGGCACTAATTTTGTTAACACATTTATTTTTAAGTTGTAGCGGGCTCAGTTTTAAGAAGATACTGGTATCATATGAAACTACAAAAACCTAAGGAATCAATTGGTATCAACCATGTCATAATAGCTTGTTGCAAAAGAGGCGAAATAACACTCCAAACTTACACTACATTTTGGCGAGGAAAAACTGGCATGGCCATTTTCAAAGGGGTCAGTTGACCTCTGACCTCAAGATATGTGAATGTAAATGGGTTCTATGGGTACCCACGAGTCTCCCCTTTACAGACATGCCCACTTTATGATAATCACATGCAGTTTGGGGCAAGTCATAGTCAAGTCAGCACACTGACACACTGACAGCTGTTGTTGCCTGTTGGGCTGCAGTTTGCCATGTTATGATTTGAGCATTTTTATTTATGTTAAAGTACAGTACCTGTGAGGGTTTCTGGACAATATGTGTCATTGTTTTGTGTTGTTAATTGATTTCCAATAATAAATATATACATACATTTGCATAAAGCAGCATATTTGCCCACTCCCATATTGAGAAGAGTATTGAATACAATATGATTCATTGCGATTGAATATTTTCATTGATTGACAGCCCTAATTTATAGTAAAAATAAATTATCCCCTTTTTGCTGGGGACCCTCTGGAACCCTCTTAATGACCTTCTGTGAGAAAACCACGTTCCACTCAATTGAATATAACAGATGGAAATGAAAAGATCTGGGAAATAATTGTAGCATTATGAAATAAAAAGTAATAAAAGTAGTCCTTTGAAAGTCTATTTATTTATTGAACTTTATTAACTAAAGTGTATATATATTTATATTTATTGCCTCATTTATTTATTTCAGTATTTATTTAATTATGTGAAATGTAATAAAATTACATTCCAACCATGTCACTCCAACATGCTAACTTGGAAATTAAAACAGATTTTCCAAATTCTCTTGATATTGCTTGATATAGCTTTTTCTCAGTCTCTCACTTTAATCTGTTGTCGTGCGTGCATCTCCTCATTGTCTTAGGTGTGCGGGAGCAGAATGACACTCCTCAAACTTCATGGCCAGCAGGCATTGAGTGGATTCCCACTCTAGCAGCACGCACAGCTGAACGCTTTGTGTGTGTTTTCTCTCTCTCTCTCTCTCTCACCTCCCCACCCACCTCTCTTCATCCTGCTCCAATTCATCTCATTTCCACTGCTCCCTCTCTTTTTGACTCCTCCATGAACCGTGAGGAAAACACTCACTTCCTCGTTTCACGCCGACGCCGCTCCTGTCAGCCTCGCCGCTTTTACCGAGCATTAGCAGGAACTCGCTTCTTTCACTGGACCCAACATGTTGCACACCACACACACACACACACACACACACACACGCATGCATAACACCAGCTTGTGCATATAGATATGTAAATATGCATGCACACGGATGTGGTTCACTGCACTTATTCAAACTAATTTGAATTGAAATAATTTAATCTCATTTGAATATGAGCACAATTTGTTCTTTTAAATGAAGTCACTTCAACAATTTGAGGAGAGAAAGCATATAAAATGCATACCAAAACATGTGGAACTCCAGCCAGCCATCACACACACACACACCAGTATTGTTCTCTCCCCTCAGTCAGTCCTGTTTACAGAGAAACCGGTGTAATTATCGAGTTTTACGGCTTTGATTACCACCGGCAAGGGCTTGAGGCTGCGATATTAGAACATCTATTCCCTTCCTCTCCTCTTTTCTCGCTCTATGGGTCTCCTCTATTCTCCACTATCGATCTTATTTGGGCCACAGTGAGGGCCGAGGGTGGCTGTGAAGCTACATCAACTAAATGACGGGCCATTCTTACTTCTTACATTAGCCGTGGTATCACAGGCAACCCCCCGTTGTGCGAATGGCCCGACACACGTACACATCTGGCCACACACACACGCGTGCGTCGGCCGAGTGGTCCAAACAGGTCTAAACACAGTGGCAGTTAATACGCCGTCCCACTGGGCGAGTGATATTGGAATTGACTGGGTGTGACAGGGCACTCGCCATTGCCTCAACAACTCTGTGTGTGAGTGTGTTTTCTGATGGGGCGTCCATTGTGCAGCAGTGTATCTCTTGAAGGGTTGTCAATTTGTGGAAATGTGCGATATGTGTCACGGTTTGCACACGATCAGGAGTGTGTGCGGTACACGCATCTTCACATATGTTCATGTTTGTGTGTGGTCTCTGGTCAGTTTGCGCGAGTGTGTGTGTGTGACAGGTGGGGTGCAGCGATTGCCATTTTAATTTTAATGATGAAGTCAGTGGAGTAGAGATAGTTCTAATTTGCTATGGCCTCCCCAGTGGCCCGGCATAATGGACTGAAAATGGGCTCCGAATTAAAGTTAGGGCCGCCTTCGAAACACAGCCAGGTGGACTGGTCTGTTAAAGCCTCCCACAACACAGCACACACACACACACACACACACACAGTCACACATGCAGCACTGCACCATGAGCAAGATATAATTGTTGATATTGTGCATTAGTTATCATTATCTCAGACCACAACTGAAAACTATCAATATGCCGAGCACAGGTATGAATTAGTCGAGTGTGCCTTTTGACCATTTTATAATACAGATCACGCAGTTCATAGTATTTGATTTGGAGGAGCTATATGCAGGTCTAATGTAAAGTGATTTAAAGGGGACATATCATGCTCATTCTCAGATTCATACTTGTGTTTTGGATTTCTACTAGGATTTTTTCAGCTATTAAAGGTTCAGTTTACTTTTTCTTCCTAGTCATGTCTAGTCACGTATATTGTTTCAGTTTTATGTACCCTGGTTATCTGCCACCACCCCAATACAATAGGTTAGTGGAATTTAATTTCTACTTTCTCTAGATATTGAAAAATGCACTATATATATGCACTAGTTTTGCCTTTTGAATCTCTGCCACACTGTCATGAATAATTAATAACAAAACCAGAATGTACGCAACGTCTCCGTAACCTAGTGCACACCTTCAGTTGCAGCTGCTGGCCCCAGAATACAATGGCTAAAACTCTAAATCCAGATGAAAGAAATGAGCCTTTCATTATAGAATTAATTAGTCTATACAATCTATACACAAGAGGCTCAGTAGTTTCCAGCATATCGCCTATTTTCATCCCTGCAGCCACGGAAATGATTCTGACGCACAAAATTCTGGGCAAGTTCCTGCTTTTTATCAAAAGAGCTCCTTTTTTGTTTTTGTCAAATATTAAAGATTATTATTAATATATCTGCATTTGTCTATTCTACTAATTATTTGAAAAGACCTGTTTATTGTGCTACCCGGCCTGTTGTAACCCCTTACCATTCTGCACTCTTTTTAGAGGAGTAAGAGTAGAGGGGATGTTCAGGGGTAGATAAAAAGTCACAGTATAAAACAGTACACTAACAGTAAATGTCACATAGAAGAGGTGTACATCATCTGAAAGCTGGGAACCTGAAGTTAATTTGAGATGCAGCTCAGCACTGTGTTGAGCTGCACCAAGTTGTTCTTTAGTCATTAATAAGAAATAGAAATTAATCAATAAATTAATTAATTAAAATAAATTGTGAAAGTGTATAAGAGCGTAGAACATTATGATCACAGTATATGATGGTTATTCCCATGCTCTATTATGTCTCATAAATTGTTGCAGCAATTTTTGGGTTGATACCATTTGTTACACAAATTTGGTGCTAAATTTAACCATTTTTTACCACTCGAGAATTGATAAAAAATGATCAATAATCCCTCCAAAATACCACATTGAAACACTGAGGTCTTGAGGAACACCATAGAAAAAGCCATGCTGTGATTTAGTATCGAAAACTTTTGACATTTGGAGATTTCTGCAAGAATTACATTTGTCGGCGATTGGATGGCGAGCACTTCTGTTCTGGAAACTACTCAGAAACCCCCTTATTGTCAATATACCTGGGAAAGCCATCCATCCTCTGAATGCTCTAGGTCTCTAGTTTGTGGCTGTAAAGTTTCATGAGGCTGTGAGGTCACCACAGGTCATTTTATACAGTGAGGTCAAGTTAAAAAAATGGTCTTACTACAATGAAATGTCTACTTGGGGGACTAACATCATCACACATGAATATAGTTGGGCTCATTGGACCCGGAAGAGTCTCAGCTTTACAGTGATATCCAATTTATGTAATTCCAAGACTGTTTAGGGACCCAAGTGTGCAGAAATTAGCATAGGCGAAAATAACACATTTATACTTGTTTATTGTATTTTGTACTGCAACTATACTATGACCTATACTACAAGATGGGTATACTGTTAGTTTAATAGCTATATACTTGTAGCCCACATTTAGTTTATAAAAGTACACTTTAAAGTACTCTCAGTTTAATAGTTTTTATACTGCAAGTATACTTGTATATACTTAATGCCCACTTTTTACTTTATGAAAGTACACTTTGTATACTTGAACTTGTAGTACTTAGCCAGTGATTTATGTATTACATAAAGAGACTTGCTCTTTTTGCCACTTGACTTGATGTTTTGTGATGATAAAAAAATAAATAAATACATTTTTCTCACATGCCTCCACGGTGGACGAAGAATCTAAACACGTAGAAAATTCTTGATGAATTGAAGTAAATTCATCTCAAAACATTTGTTTACAAACTCTCACACACTTTAATAGGTTACTTTATAAAAGTAAGCACGACTACAAACCAAGTATACCTTTCTGTAGGCCTATAAGGCAAGAATACTTAATTATACTTTTCTTAAGTATATCTTGAACAAAAAGTTAAGTACAAGTATAAGCCAAGTGTACTTAAGTATATCTCTGATAAGTACATAAAAAGTAAACTGAAAGTATAGTCTCTTATTTTAAGTTTAAAATAAGTATACTAATAGCACACTTGAATAAACTTCTCTTTGGTAAGGGTTATCATGTTGTTGTCTTTGTCTGTCCATCACTTGTAAATTAGCCTTTTCTAAAAATAAGGCAATGCCAGACTGTCTGACTTTCATGAAGACTAAAATGCCAAAATGATAAATGTCAGTAATATCAAGTGCTGATGAAAGACGTCTTTTCACCGTCAAAGCAAAGGTATCGAGGCGTGCAGCTTACTCCAAGAGGAGGAGAGATCCATCTGGTGTGATGAGTCTGCAGGAACACTACGCCTACATGACGCTATAGAAAACAAACTGAAGCTTTGATATATTTTTTTTCAGTTAGTTATTTGAATCTATTTGTGCATCACAAATAACAAATTGACCTTTCCCAATGAGAAGTGAGGAAGCGCAGATTCCCCCAACGCCCCCACACCACTGGTGTCTGGGTGGTAAACAGCAGGACGGTTCCTTTGTTCCTCTCATTACCGTGTGTTTGTTTGCATAATTTCACCACATCTGCAGGTCCAACTCACAATCACTTCAGACATGATAGATATTTATTGGGAGTGCGTGCTTTGTATGTGCGTACCAGCTCTCCCCCGATTCTCTTTCTCTTTCTCTCTCTCGCAACACAAAGCTTATTTGCTCAAGGACACACAATCTCACGATTTTAACCAAACCTGTGGGAATCTCTCTGCTGGGTTTTGAGATTTGCATTACACCGAGTGGTTTAAATGAGGAAATTAAATTACAGGTTATAACAACATATTTGCTTCTGATTGGCCCAGGGAGGCATCATTCAGGGGTGGAATGAGCATAAAACATATCCAGAAAGTTACTGCATTTGGAAGATATATCTGACCATGTCATACTACCTTGTTGGGAAGGAAATAATGCTCTGAAGTTACACTAAATTTTGGCGGGGAAAAAACTGGCATGGCCATTTTCAAAGGTGTCCCTTGACATCTGAGCTCAAGATATGTGAATGAAAATGGGTTCTATGGGTACCCACGAGTCTCCCCTTTACAGATATGCTCACTTTATGATAATCACATTCAGTTTTTTTGAATGCAGTATAAATATGTTTTATTTTCGTCTATTCTAAAAATGGTGTGTTTGAATATTTCTGCACACTGGGGTCCCTACACAGTCTTGGAATTACATAAATTGGGTATCACTGTAAAGCTGAGCCTCTTGTGGATCCAATGAGCCCAATTGTATTCATGTGTGATGATGTTATTCCACATAGTAGCCATTTCATTGTAGTGAGATCATTTTCTTTAAACTTGACCTCACTGTATAAAATGACCTGTGGTGACCTCTAGGATAATCAAAACCTCATGAAACTTTGCAGCCACAAACTAGAGACCTAGAGCATTCAGAGGATGGATGGCTTAGGTAGATTGTCAATAAGGGGGTTTCTGAGCAGTTTCCAGAACAGAAGTGCTCACCATCCAATCGCCGACAAATACAATTCCTGCAGAAATCTCCAAATGTCAAAAGTTTTTTAATACCAAATCACAGCATGGCTTTTTCTGTGGTGTTCCTCAAGGTCTTGGTGTCTTAATGTGGCATTTTTGAGGGATTATTGATATTTTTTATCAATTCTAGAGTGATAAAAATGGTTAAATTTAGCAGCAAAATTTGTGTAACAAATGGTATCAACCCCATAAATTGCTGTAACAGCTTATGAAACACAATAGAGCATGGGGATGACCATCATATACTTCTATCCTAATGTTATACACTCTTATACATGTTTACAATTTATTTGAATGAATGAATTAATCAGTTAATGTTTATTATATATTCATGACTAGAAGAACTTGACACACCGTGCTGAGCTGCATCTCAAATTAATCTTCAGATCCATAGGCCAAATTCAGTCATTCCCACATTCTGTGCCAGTAAATCTGGTTTGAAATCTTTAGATTAGTACAATTTCACCAAACTCTCAACTTTAGTGAATCGACTCCTTCGAATTCCTCTGGTTGTATCTCCTTGTTTGCTTCATCACACGCTGGAAAAAAACTACGCGGCCCCGCCTCTCAAGGCAAATTAGATTTCTCTCACTCCAAGTCAAAGCAGAGGTAAACAGAGAGAGCAAAGAGAGAGAAACGGTGTTGGTGGAAGCAACAGCGATGAGACAGAGTCTTGATCTTATTTCCTGTCTTGTTGTCAGTGGTCTACGGAGTCTTTGAATGGGTGCATCAGTGCAAAGTTAATCACCTTCTCTTTTGTTTGTTTTTTTGTGTTTTTACCCCTATGAGCAGCTATAAACCCATAATGTATTATGTCTTTAACTGTGCAATACTGATTTAACAGTACAACAATTTAGTGCAATAATTCAACTGTGCAATAATCTGGTTTACTCTGGCATTAATACTGCATTTATTTAAACATTTAAACTAATATTCCTATTTATTTATACTATTCTTGCAATTTAACACACTCAAAGATAGATCCTATTTTTCCACATTATTATTTGCACTGTTGTTATACATATCTATCTTCTTCTATATATACATATACATTTCTATTCTAAAAAGGGAGCAAAACGTAACTCAATTTCCCCCTGGGGATCAATACTGATTCTGATATTTATTCATTTATTTTTTAGTCGGAGAGAGGGAAGTTCGTCCCAAAGCTTGCTGCTGTATTTATGCCCTACACCTTAAAGAAAGAGGCTTCATTCAGCTAGGAGTGTGACTATAAAACGGAATTCACTCCGTCACGTAGTGGGAGGATGTAGGGACCTGATTGGAATTGGGCCTACGTCACCACCACCGCACTTTCCCTGAGCATTTACTGTTGCTGCAGATGGGTTTACATTGTAGTTAATAGAAAAAATGTGTGTCTTGTACCGGCTCTAAAAGGTGCCTTGTGCGGTGGTATCGAGCGGCAATGGCCATAACAAAGCTTCGCTATCTCACGCTCTGGGAATGAGAACGGGTTGACATTACTCCACTATATATCTTTACATAGCAAATAGATGTTTACTTTATTTACCAATACTTTTTCCAACCTTTTATCTGCGAAAAACATTTTCACAATTGATAAAATGTATCACCAAACTAAATACCAGAATAAAATAATCCGGTTTGAGAACAAGTTTTATTTTTTAGCGTCAGTAGATGAAATGTTGGGAGAGTTGCCCACATCATTGTCCTCCATCACAGAACAGTTGTGTTTGTGTGTGTGTGTGTGTGTGTGTGTGTGTGTGTGTGTGTGTGTGTGTGAGCGAGGAGGAGCAGTTGTTGTGAGACTCCACTGTGTGCTCTCAGAGCCAAACAGACTATTGGCCAAGAAGTCTGTAAGCCAGAAATCTCCGCCTGTGGCCAAGTAATCATTGAGCCATTTGTATTGATCATCAGTCCTAAATCAGCCCTGCTGATATGTTGATTTCCTGCTATATGAGATAGGAAAAACATGCTGGATTAAAGGAAAGGGGTGAACGAATGATAACGCTGCCGCTCAGCCATACTTATTGGATCTTGATTGTTCTGCGGTAACTCTAATTCAGTCTGTCAGTTTGACATTCGGGACAGGAGAAACACAGATACAGGAAGACATGTGGTTAGACAAACACACCACGACAGACAGCTTCATGGGGCGAACACAGCACACATGAAGACTTGTCCACGCTAATGCAATCTAACAGCCCTGCGGCAATCTGTTCAACCTTAAAGGGCTCTTCCACTGAATTAGAATTGTACTTTCGGAAAGATTGGGGAGAAACAGATTACAAAAATAACGGTCAAAAATGATACAACAGAGGACGAGATAGACTGATTTGTAATCCCTATATGGCTCAATCTTTAAAAACACTAGATCCACTAGATCCTATTTCTATTATGTAACTCATTAGCATCTCTCATGACAATGATCTAGGGCTGCCAAAGTTAACACAATAATAATGTGTTAAATGAAATTACTAATTTCTTTAACGCATTAACGCAACTTGCGATTTTCAATTAATTCATTGATTTTTAATTAAAAATCCGAAGGGCCATCGTCGGGCCCATCCACTATTTGATCTTCTGGAGGTTGTAGCCGGCTAAAAAAGCTGGAGTGAAGATACTGGCATCATATGAAACTAGAAAACCTAAGGAATCCATTGGTACGCGAAGGAGGCTAAATAACGTTCCAAACTTATGTTAAATTTTGACGAGGAAAAACCGTCATGGACAATTTCAAAGGGGTCCCTTGACCTCTGACCTCAAGATATGTGAATATCTAGACACGCCCACTTTATGATAATCACATGCAGTTTGGGGCAAGTCATAGTCAAGTCAGCACACTGACACACTGACAGCTGTTGTTGCCTGTTGGGCTGCAGAAACAAATATGTGATTAATTTGCAATTAATCGCGATTCGTTTTTGAATCAATTGACAACTCTAACTGTTTGCCGCCATGTCCTTTCAGTCTCCCCCCGTCTAACACAGTGGCCGGATATTGCTTATCCAAACATCTCTACATATTTGATTGAATCCCGTTAGGCTAAGTGTTGTCTGTAAATAACCAACGTCTTAATAGCCAACTGTTTGATCTGTAAACTGAGATTTAGTTGGAGGCGACAGTCTGATGCTGCTATAACGTTAATGTATGACTGTATTACTGCAGCGGCCTCCCACTCACACTAACATTACTAGCCATGCTAGTCACTGTCACCAGCATCATTTAGTGATTTACCACACTGACAGTGAATATTAACGTATCCTATGTGCCTCAAATCTCAGTGTGAAAGCCTCGGTTAACCCGCTACACAACAGCTTTTCATCATTTTCTCTCCTGTGACAGCGAGTTTCTTTCCCCCTAAAGGGAGCGCAGCCTCGGCGATGACGCGATGCTGGTCTGGTCTATAGCTTGGAGCCATAAAGCCTCTATTATATCTTTTTTTAGGACATGGCAGGGGAACAAATCAGAGATGAAGTTTTGCCAGACGGATGTATAGAAAGACTTAACAAGCCGACCCGACTTGCATAGCCAACACCTAGCACCACCCAGCCTCAGGGAACATGGGTAGAGATCATGTACAGCAGAAATGGGAAGTACAGAGTGTGAGGATGTTTAGTAAGATAATAGAAACGGACATAATCAAAGGTGTGAGATCCAATAAAGTCTTCAACTTCTCTACACTCTGTTTCACTCTGTTATGTGCTGAGTTTGCTCTTTTCAGTCCTCAGTCTGCCACCGCGCCGCGTCCCAATAAACTAGAGTGGCTGCCTCGCCCGCACTGATCTGACAACACGTGGACAGAATCAATCAACACTTCTAATCAAGCCTAATGGAAAACGGTGTTCAGTTTAAACACAACACAGGGCTGTGGTCATGTGGGTTTATGTGTGTGTGTGTATGAGTGTGCATTGCTGCAGGCACCACAAACGGTGAATGACCTCCCACATCTTGCTAAAAGCAATTAACACACGTTCTAATTACCTCACTTGTGAGGAGTTTTTAATTGACATTTTTTTTCTAAGTTCATAACCCTACCTTTAATTTTTTATCAAACCTTGATGCATTTTCAGTGAGGTTGACACCTTTCAACATCATACTAATGATGGCCATTGGTGTTGAGGATCATTAACAGGCCAAAACATAATGATACTCTAATGAACCTACTTTATTATCACTTTTTGGTTGCCTTACTACTGAAAAATGCCTCATTCTTCTACCAGGAGTGACACTACACATTTAAGTAATGCCTAGTTCACACTACACAAATTAAGATTTTCCGCTCCCCGACAGTTTTTGGAGCTCCCCGACAAAAAACGATGCTCGCCGATGCCTCGCATACACATTCCAGATATCTAGCATGCTAAATATCTGGACCTGTCGGGGACTCTGGAGCTATAGCCAATGAGAGCACAAGACACGGGTTGAGGGGAAACCTGTGGTAGGAGGGGTACCGTATGTTACTGTATGTGTTGCATTTGCAACATGGAGCAAAGTTGTTGTTGCAACTAGAGGAATAAATAGTAAAAAGGATTGTGGAAACTGGTGGAAACAGGCTATTTAGTACCTGCGATGTGACGACTTTGAAAGTCGTGTAGCGTGAACTTAGTTTAAAACAGGTAAATGCACACTGTACTGCGTGCTCCGTGAGCTGCGGCTGTTTGATTTCACGGTGAAGTGTGGCCAAACTAAAAGTTGTGGATAGTTTAGCTTTTGGGTAAATGTTTTGGTTAAACTATCCCAAACTAAATTAAATTAATTTAAATTGAATTAAATTATAAAATAATTGAACACATGTGCTGCAGAAAATGTTTTAATGTTACAGACCAATACTTACACCAGCGTAGATTTTTTTGGTAACACTTTATAATAACCATCATTTGTAAATGGTAAATTGATTGTAAATTAAATAGTTAGTTTACTGTTAAGCAATGAAACAATAATAAATAATGTTTAAAAATGATTACTAATGCTTTACTAATGCTTTAATTATTGTTATTTTATCATTAGTTTGTGTAATATGAAATAATTAGTTTATAAATTCTATACTGTATCATAAGAGACCATAACGATTACATTCTGATTACATTAATAAACTATTTATTAACAGTTTATTGTTGCACACATTTCAACATTTTATATACTATATTATGTATTGGTTAATGATTACCAAATGATATAAATATTACATAGATAGATGGACCAGAAACCAATTATTAACCATTGACAAAGTATTGACTATCTATCTAAATATTGTTTATAGATTTAATTTTTTCTTTATATATTTATTAACCATTTAACAACGTTTGATGTTCATAGATGCTTTACAAATCAATTATTAACCATTGACAAAGTGTTCTATCTATGCATTGTTTGTATATGTTTTAGAAACAATTTCTTTAAGGTTTACAAATAATATCCTAATCATTAACAAATATGTATATAGTATATTATATAGTATATACAATTTTATAATGTGTGCAACAATAATCTGTTTAAACAACAAATAATAGCATTACTAATAATAAGTAAACATTATTAATTATCATATAGTTGTGAACAGTAGAATAACTATTAACTTTAATTTAATTAACTATTAATTTACCATTTATAAATGATGGTTATTATAAAGATTGTTTTAATGCTATTTTTAAATTAATTGTATTATTTTGCTTTTTATTATTATTTGGGCTTTTCTTTGTTCATTTCTATTAAAAAACAACTGTTCTTACAGTGAGTAAAATGACATTTTAAAGGTACAATAGTGCTTTATATTGAACCCAGTGTTTCCCCTCATTACTGTCCAGAAGCTGCATGGGCCCAG
The DNA here is from genome assembly GCA_916701665.1 of Sebastiscus tertius. NCBI lineage: Eukaryota > Metazoa > Chordata > Actinopteri > Perciformes > Sebastidae > Sebastiscus > Sebastiscus tertius. Next base: position 32,144 of record CAKAOH010039675.1, read on the forward strand.
GTCTCAATAATGGACTAAAACTTAACTTATTTGGAATAATGTTATGTAGATTACATGGCTGCTACACAGACAACACAAACAGGTCATTATTTTTTAATTAGCACCGCCAGCGTCTGCTGACAACAGCTGTGTGTCAACAACTGTTTGCACTGCTGATAATGCTGCTGCTGTCAAACTGGAGGCCTGTTTGTTTCTGGGAAGCTGACATTTAACTGTCTCGCGTGTTTAGTGGTCTTGAGTTTAATTCATGTATTAACTGTTCATCACACCTCCATCACCGGGCTAAGCTGATCACTTACCGAAAGTCTAATTTTATCCACTAATGTGAAGACATGCTAAGCGTTCATGTTCTCCATATCTCTCTCTCTCTCTCTCTGTCTCTCTCTCTCACACACACTCTCACACACACACACAAACACACGATGGCAGGTCTGCAGGTCTCTTCCAGGGCAGTTGTTCAGCCCCACAATCAATATGTGTCAGAGAGACAGCTGATGCTCATGGCTCAATGAAATGTCATTAGTTTTGTAGGTGGCGCTAGAGGAAAAACCAAAGTCATTGAGGCACATCATCTGGGAACTATGAAAGCTTTTTACAAAGTTTTTTGACAATCTGCAGCCAAATTCCACGGCACTATGGCACAATAATTGTTGAGATATTTCAGCTTGGGACCAAAGTGTTGGATCGACTAATCAACATCGTCATTCATAGAGCTATGCCATTAGTGTGACTATAAAAATAGAAACATAAATACCACCTCAATTATTTTTAACATTGAATGTGATTTCATATAATTATGACTTATGGGAGCCTCATAAAACACAATTTGATGTGAATAAAGCGTAATGTTGTTTATAACAGTTTTGTTTTGGCATTAGGACCAGTTGACTGACAGTTGACATTCATCTCTTGGCTTTTTGGGACTTTGTAATAATGAGAGAAGGGATCACTCTTATTTTCAGGAATATGATAGTCATTTTTAAAGTATTAATTATTAGCTAGTAGTGCTGTCAATCCATTAAAATATTTAATTGTGATTAATTGCATGATTGTCTATGATTCATTTTGATTAATCGCACATTTTTTATCTGTTCAAAATATACCTTAAAGGGAGATTTGTCAAGTATTTATTACTCTTATCAACATGGATGTAGGAAAATGTTGCTTTATGCAAATGTATGTCTATATTTATTTTTAGATATCAATTAACAACACAAAACAGTGACAATTATGGTCCAGAAACCCTCACAGGTACTGCATTTAGCATAAAAATATGCTCAAATCATAACATGGCAAACTGCAGCTCAACAGGCAACAACAGCTGTCAGTGTGTCAGTGCGTGCTGACTTGACTATGACTTGCCCCAAACTGCATGGGATGAGCATTAAGTCTGTAAAGGGGAGACTCGTGGGTACCCATAGAACCCATTTACATTCACATATCTGGAGGTCAGAGGTCAAGGGACCCCTTTGAAAATGGCCATGCCAGTTTTTCCTCACCAAAACGTTTGGTGTGTTATTTAGCCTCCTTTCCGACAAGCTAGTATGACATGGTTGGTACCAATGGATTCCTTAGGTATTGTAGTTTCGAACGATACCTTGAGGAGCTTTAAAACTGAGTCTAATACAACCTAAAAGTCGCAAGTTGCGTTAATGTATTATCGTGTTAATTTTGACAGCCCTAGTTGCAATATGTATTAACTTTTTGATGACACTGAAGGCCGTAGGTGTGAGCGTGAGCGTGAATGGTTGCCTGTCTCTATGTGTCAGCCCTGCGATAGTCTGGCAACCTGGCAACAGGCTGTACCCCACCTTCGCCCAATGTCAGCTGGGATCCCCCCGCAACCCTGAATAGGATAATCTGTTACAGATAATGGATGCACGGATGGATGGGTGACACTGAAGGCCCTTTGAGCTTTCTATGTCTCTCTCTCTCTCTCTCTCTCTCTCTCTCTCTCTCTCTCTCTCTCTATCTATCTCTCTCTCTCTCTCTCTCGCTTCATTTACAGCTGAATAAAAGTTTCAGCTGGAGGAGATCTTAGGTCTGTCTAGTATGTCTGGCAGGTGCACTATTGAATTTGAGTTGTTACTCAGGTGAAGCTTGGCTTCTTTCCATGACATCAGGACCTTTGGAATATTAATATTTCAGTTTTTTTGGAGGTTAATGTCTGGGGCACAAGTGTGGCGGAGCAGAAGCAGGATCTGCTGTAGACCTTGTGCAGGAGGGTCATTGTGACTCAGAACTGAGACTGAGGGCCGGTTGAAGATAATCCAGTGTTTGCTTGGGTTACATGACAAATAATGATACCCTATTTGGTTAGGTTTTGATTTGAGCTGTTACATACACATCTTTACAGAAAAGCTCTTCTATAGATCACTGCCAACAGAGAGGCCTCCGTAGTCGCAGCCGGTTCTTTGTTTGTGCGTGTTTACAACATGAGGTCATTTATGATCTCACAGACGTGTCTGTAGTTGGAGCCACAGTTAGTCCTGAAAGGAAAAAGGACACAAGTCTTTGATTTCGTTGGCAGCAGAGCCAAGAGGTGATGTCTGCTTCCACAGTCTCGTCTCATTCAGCCGACAGCCGACCCTGGCTTAGACAAAGATCTGCCCAATTGTTTGAAAAAGTCCCCTTGACCTGACTGAAAAACTGTTTGTCTAGACATTAAACCAACAACATGACAACATGATAACTGTTTTAGGGTCAGGGCCTCTTCATGCACCACTGAGCAACTTTCATAGGAATGAACGGGAGCCCGCCTCCATGGCTGTATCCAGTTCTCTTTATACATCCATGTGCACTAATGGTGAATGACTCAGATTAGCCAACGAGACCAACAAATGTACAGGAGCCCTGGCCAAAAACCACAGCCACAAGAAGAGTTCGTGGAGGTGCCTCATCCAGGGCTGGCTTAAGGCATAGGCCATATAGGTGGTCGCCTAGGGCGCCACCTTCTGGGGGGCGCTGGTCGCACTCTAAAAATAATAATAATAATGATAAAAATAATAATAATAAAAAAAATGCGAGGTAACAAATGAAGAAAGAAAGAAAGAAAGAAATGCATACACTTTTAACCCCTGTAACTCCCTTTCTCACACTTTTTCATCTGCCCAGCCGAATATATTTTTTAATAAAAGTGTAAATTGTAGTGAAACTGACTAAACAATTTTAAGCCAACAATATTCAAAACCAATTGTTTATTTATATTATGAAAATGCAGTTATTTATGAAAAAAAAAACTTAATAAAAGAAATCTAATTAAAAATCCAAATCTGAATGTCACCTAGAGCCCTAGATGAGTTTCTGGCATCATTTCGCAATATTATAGTGAAAACCTGTCTTTGGGATGGATTGAGCATATGAGTGAATAGCTTCACTTTGATCATGCCTCATAAGTGTTTTTATGTCTTTTGTATTTCTAACACATACTCCATTCTGTACGTTTCACCCTTTAGCTTGTTGCAACTGATTTTCTCTACTTTTGACCATGTACATTTTAAGTAATAAGTCTAAGTCTAATAAGACCAAAGATAGCTCCTGTATTATCTGCTCCATATGTAAACAAACAACAGCTGTCAACAATAACGGCAGATAAGTGAGCCCTATGGGCTTTAACATATGTGTCTTTAATATCACCACTGTGCTCTGTATTAGTTCACCACAAGTAGTACTGTAGTTTAGATGCCACACCCCAAACTGCAGTTGACTGACCACCATATTATTGATGTTAAGGTAGTTCAGAAAGTATCTTTCAGTATAACGTGTGATAAAATCATGCAAAAAAAAAAAGTGTTAAAAACACAATGATGAAATGATTGCGTAACAATGACTTCAGTCTAGATCTAAACATGGCTGAATACAGTGCTGTATATGATGCCTCTATTGTTTACACTGAAGTCAGGCAGGTTGTCTGTGTATGCATTAAAGGGATAGTTTAGGTGTTTTGCAGTGGGGTTGTTTGAGGTACTCATCCATAGTAGGTGTATTACTTACAATAGATGACGGTCAGCACGCCCCCCAGCATCGAGAAACAGACAGGAGCACCGGAGCAAAACAATACAGTGCTGTGGACAGGGATGGCAGAAAAACTTATTTTAGCCACCTAAAAGAAAGGCGCACACTGTAAAATAATGTCTGTGACATTAACATTAAAAAGCTGTAAAATCATGACATAAAAAAAGTAAATAAAAAAAACAATGAAGCAGTGTTTGATTTAAAGTAATATTCTGTAAATTACTAAACCAAACACAACTGTTAATTTAATGAATGTTAAAATAATCATATTTCATTGTAGAATTTACAGATTACTGTAGTCTAAACACAGAAAAACTGTAATACAACAAGCAATCCAATACAGTTAAAATTACGACATGACAGTGTTAAAATAATGTTACAGATGTTTTTTATACGGAAAGAAACGGTATAATATTTTACAAATGTATAGGTTTTACTTTACACATAAGAATATTTACAAATACAGTAAAATTGTGTTAATATGAAGGGTTTAAAAATGCAGCTGATGTGTATGTTTAGAATTGAGTAGGCTTATAAATTAACAATAGGCTAGTAAAACTATAATAGTAGGTACTGTAAAACTATAAACAATTTTTATAGCCTCCCTGATAAAAGAACTCATGAGTAAGTTAATAACCAATGGATTTTAAAACATTTGAGTGTTTATGTTCCTTAAAACCTGCACAATTTCCTATTTACGTTCACTCTACAAAATACACCTAAAAAATTTGATATCCGTTTAAGTGTATGCTCTATTTAAAATATTTTCCAACGGCATACTGAACTGAAAGTGAAACGTATCTACAGCATACTGTTTTTGTCATCTGAGCCTGCTGGCTTTGGAGAGAGCATAGATATTCTAAATATAGTGTACACGTAAACAGATATCGATTTTTTTGTAGGTCTTTTTTGGTGGCTAAAATACGCTTTGCTGCTGTCTATCTCACTTCAAAACACCTGAACTATCCCTTTAAGGTCTCCACAAATCAACACTCTTCCCCGGGCGTAGAAGTAGTTTGTCTTCAACCTGGCTTTTTTATGGCCAAATAATATTTTCACGACAGCTTGAGGGACAGTGACAGGCTGTATCTGATCTGTGGTAGGTTTGTTCAGGTTTTTGTTCAGAATTTATGGATTTTACTTGTTTAACCACTCAAAGATGCAGACATGTATAGATATAAGGATGCATTAATATATATATTGAACATTTAATAAACTGTAAGAGCTAAACAACTTAAAAAAAAGAGCTGTTTTCTTATTGTTACATACTGAAGCTGCTCAGTTTTGCTGTTATGAAGCTGCTTTTCTCCCCGAGGTCATTGCTGATGGCAGGGTGTTTTAGTGTAACAGTGTCTCTGTCTATCTCCTCTCTGATTCCCTCTCAGTAGCATCATCATAAACCAGAATCAATATTGCTATAACAGCATAGGCTATAGTTTTTTCATAAAGCACAAACGCAGGCTTTACCAAGATGGGAAATATCAAACCATTCCACCATCATTTGATTTTTTTCTTCAATTCCTTCTTAGTTTCTCAAATTAGCCATTCGCTAAACCTACTACCTGCAAACAACTAACCTGCATGTCTTTGGACTCGGGGAGGAAGCCTGAGAACCCGGAGAAAACCCACACTAACACGGGGAGAACATGCAAACTCCACATAGAAGAGCCGGGTTTGAACCTGTGACCCAATTCATGATACATCCTGTATTAATTCTAGCACTAAATCATTATGAGTCATGCATTAGTTAAGCATTACTTAAGTATATGATTTTCACCCTTATTATAAAATGTTTCCCATATATCTCAATCCTTGTCAAGTGTAGGCCTAGCACTATAGATGCAATTTGAAACGTTCACACAGAAGGTAGAGCTATATTTGCACTGCCTATACCAACAGTATAGGCTAAGTTACAGGGCTAACTCTTTAACCAAACCACAATCTTTTCCTAAACCTAACTAAACTTAAACCTAAAATTATTTTGTTTTAATTTTGCAAGGTTAAGTTTCACTTTCACTTTCACAATGTGGTAGGTGCAGTTTGGCCCAGGGTTTGGCATTTTGGTGGTCGCCATGTTGGTTTTTTGCAACCAGAAGTGACACGAGAGGGTGGAGTTAAGTACAACCGAACAGTGAATAAGACATTTGTAAGCGTCCAAAAAGGTTATAATTAACTTTCATGAACTGGAAACACACTTTGAAAGGGTTAAAGTTTTACGACGAAAACATGGACAATACCCAGACCGGACAACGCCGTGGTAGCGACCTGTCAATCACAAGGTAGCCACGCCCCAAAGCATACCCTGCTTTATGGTCATGCTGTGTTGAAGAAGACTTGAAACTAGCAATTGAGACCATAAACTCACGTTTACAATGTTTACCTAGGTAATAAATCAAGTGAGAAGTAGACTCATTTTCTCATAGACTTCTATACAATCAGACTTCTTTTTGCAACCAGAGGAGTCGCCCCCTGCTGGCTGTTAGAAAGAATGCAAGTTTAAGGCACTTCCGCATCAGCTTCACTTTTCAGACCCGGAGGTAGCCAACTGATTTGGATGGAAACTTCACTGTTGTCACATTGTATGTGCCGTGCAGAACAGAAAGCTTGACGGGTGTAGCAGCAGCAACTAAGGGGCGGGGCATAGCAAAGAAAACTTCTCATTTGTTCATTGTATCACACACACATTTATCTATTTAACTCATATCCCCTGTTATTTTCTACTCCTTAAATCTCTTCCTCCTGTGTCAGTATCACATTATCAGTTACGTCTTTTTTTCTGTCCCTCTACTCTGTTTTTCTCTCTTCGGTTCTTTATCGCCCTCTCACTCACAGTGATGTTGCTGATACAGACGACTGATGAGTTCTCAGCTCAAACATGCAGCACTGCTGTTGTAAGAGACTAAAGGTAAATCAAGCTCATCCTCTAACTCATAATCCTTAACACCTGAAGTACGGATATAACCTGATTGCCATGATTGCTCAGGTTTTTTACGATGATGTCATATTCTGGCCGCGGCCACAGCAAGGTACTGTAACTCTGCCAAGTCTGTAAAGATGTCTGGGAAGGACACTGCATCTGTGCATCCTCTGCCAGAGGAGACTTCATAAAGTTTCTTTTCCCTCCTCCACTATTTGGAGAGCTTACAGCACAGTGACACCAACATTAATTTCCAGATAGCAGGAAAGGAGCAGATGATTCTGCCAGTTTGGGTTCCACACCAACTCCAACGGTCCAAATAAATGTCATAATGGAAGCCAAGTTTGAGTGTGTAGTACCAAGCTGGAGAAAATATTCTTTTCAATTTAAGGGATACACTAAAAGGATATTATTATTTTAAATTTATTACCCACACCTACCTATAAAGCACATACACTGTCTAATATTGCATAGTATGAACCCACTGCTCTAACTGTATCACGTGTTTTATGTCTTTTATCTATCAATTTTATTATAGTATTGTATTATATTGTATATTTTTGCGTTCTCTGCTGCAGGTCAGCTTTCCCCTCCGGGCCAATAAAGCCTTGAACCTTGAAAACCTGTTTGGTTGCTGTGTTATTAGGGCGCCTAGGCAACTACTCATAACACATATTTGCAAAGACTTCATGTCCTCTTAAAAAAATAGCTCTAATTTTGTCTGGATCTACAAGGGTGATTTCATAAGTGCTAAACCATTTACAGACATCACTTGCAAAGAACAACAGCAGCATCAAAATAACGTGCTGCAGGCGTCCACTGAATGCACCACAAAATTACAAAAAAAAATCATTTTGATCAATGTTTTCTCAAAGGTGCCAAAACCGAAAGGTGTACTGCTGATTTAAAAGGACGGGTTCAGTTTGACGTCAGCAGCATTTACAAAGGTAAAAAAGTAACTAAGTACATTTACTCAAGGACTGTACTTAAGTACAACTTTGAGGTACTCGTACTTTACTTTATATTTCTACTCCACTATATTTCAGAGGCAAATACATATATTTACTAGTTACTTATCAGATTAATAATATTTATTTATATAGAAAGCATATGATAAGGTTATAAAATAAAATGCATTGTTCAACCGACGGTTCCCATACGTTTTTGGCTTTTGAACCATTAGAAAATGCCCCCAAAAAATTTAATTATCCAATATTTCATGAAAAATAAGCAAACATTAGAGAAAAGTAAAAAAAAAAAAAAATATGCAGAACTTATTTTTTTCTTCTTTCCTCTCCAAATAATCCTCTCTTGACCCCAGATTTATCTTGTGATCCTTCCCTAGATTTGGAACTGCTGGACTAAACTATTTAACTGTATATAGGGAGTTAAAATTAGTTCCAGCTCAACCAGCTACAACAGTAAAATGCTGCTTACACATTGATACATCAATATTAGCTTAATAATGTCATATATAATATCAGTCACCGTGGTCACTGTTCTACAGAATGAATACTTTTACTTTTGATACTCTTACATTTTTCTGATAAAACGTCTGTACTTTTAATGTAATCGAAATTATAATCCTTAAGATTCCCATCAACTATTTACACTCTAAGAAAAGTCTGTAAAAATACGGGCCAATGTACCGTGTTAATATGAAAGAATTTTCGTATTGATTTTTCACAGGAGTTTTACCCGTATTTTTGAATACGCATTGCATCGTGGGAACAAGAACCTCCTCTAGCGCAAAAGTTGGAAGAGGCAGAGATCATCACACACGGCAAAATTTAGTTCAAATTTTGGATTTGGAGAAAGAAGCACTTAACGTTAGCTCAGTATCGTTTTAGTTGGAAAGCTGTTTTGTTGTTTAGTTCAGCTGTTGTCGACCATTAACTCTACCAGATAGGCCAGGAATATTTTGCTGACTCATTTTGAGACTAACGCAAGTTTGGTATTGTAATTTACGTTTTACCAATGCTTATATTTTAGACTTCAGTGGACGTCAGGTAGAGTTAGCCCCAGTTTTAGCCTCAGGCGGTCCACAAAGACCGATAGGTAACGTACAGCGTCTGTTTTCCCTCCACAATGTAAAGGTTGGGCCTGCTATTTGGCTAGGTACGGAGGATATACTGTAAATCAACAGAAAGTTCTGTTTTAGGATAAACAGAAGTGTCCGTGAATGGTACGGAGGACATCCTGTAAGGCAACAGAAATTTTCGTTTTAGGGTTGAAGAAAATGTCCGTAAACTTAACGGAAAATGTCCTGGTAATTTTCTGCCAGGATGTTATCTGTTTCTACGGATTTTTTTCTCGGATCGTACTGTATAATTGGTTGGTATTAGCAATGGCCATTATTACATGCTGTGTTGGCTGTTGAATTTCTCTGCTTGCAGCGTGCAGCTGCGGTGAGTGGTTGTATGTGGCTGGGCCCAATCACCCATCAGGGCCGGGTGGCATGCGTGGTTTTAAAGGGGTGGCCGAGATGGCCGGGGTGGCCACCCCAGATGCCACACCAAAATTTCTGCCACATCATTGGCTTTCAGTTTGCTTTGGGGCGGGTGTTTGACCAGCATGTTTGGTTGTGTCTGTATGGTTGAATTTGTGCCGTGCCCCTTTGCCTTTAAGAGAGAAAACTCCTCTCTCTGCAACAACACAAACCCTAAACGGGGGAACGTAACAGCCATTCAATGTATTTATTTTATTTTTACCTTTCTTTTACAATTACCTCTCTATATAGTAGCTTTCATTGTTAGTGGCGTAGTCCACCATTGCCGCACAGAATTCACATTGCCTTCACATGCACAAGGGATTCATAGGAAATGGGGCATTGTATTGTATTTCTGACAGAGGAACTGTTTCCTGCCCACAGAGTTCTGGGAGTTGTAGTATTAGGACAGAAATCGTAAGGACTATAATATTAAATAGGATTTAGAACGCAGGACTTTCTGTATTGGTACTTTAACTAAAGTAAAGGATCTGAGTACTTCCTCCACCACTGCATGTTTGTGTTTCAAACTGAGCTGTATCCGACGTGCCACATTTACTTTGAATTACAGATCTCACATCACGCTGCATCTGCCGATCCACAGTCACAGCGGGGCGGAAACAGCGGAGAAATCTTCAAGACAAACACAAAAAGCCCCTATTTTCCTATAACTCTTTTTATTTCGAAGTGGGTTTCTATGTTGAATGAGACTGAGTAGTTCAATTCTGACTCATCTGAAAGGTGAATCTGGAAAGATGCAATACAATTCCTGGATTAGTTGCGCTGTAAACATAAATTCCTAGTCTTTAAACAGAATACTTGAAACATTTAGAGGTGGCAACCAGCGGGAAATGACACAAACATCGGCGCATCCCGAGCTAATCCTCCAACCTAAACACACACACACACACACACACACACACACACACACACACACACATGCATCATTAATTTTACCTTAAAAAACACACACATACACTTGGCAGCTATTGACGCTATACACACACACACTTGCGTCATTTCACTCTCAAATGTAAGCACTCACATGCCCCTGGCGGTGGTTCACTGTAAGAAAACACATGCATGCTCAAACACACACACACACACACACACATACACATACATCTATATACCCTGGGCAGCTGTTGAGTCAGTCAGTGGGTTCGCTGGTCCGTGGTAATAACAGAGGGGCTGATGGGAAGGCAGCTGAATGTTTAGCGGCTGCAGCGGAGGGCAATCCCAGCATGACTCCGCCTGCCAGCAGCCCTCGCCATACACACACACACACACACACACACACACACACACACACACACATGCTATCTGCCAACCCCTCCAGTCCTCCCACCCCTCCCAGTCTGCAGCTACTAGAACATGACTGTCCATTCTCATCAGGGAGGAGGATGGGGGGGGGCGGAGGAGATGAACAGAGACAACAGCGTGATATTACCCAGAGGGAACATTCAATAGCAAGATGGAGGAACACGAGGAAATTGAAGACGCAGCTTGGAGAAAAACAGGAAATAGAAGTATGAGACTTCATTCATACATCTGGGATTAATAGTCCATTATGGTAATTCATTCTTCATGCGGTCGGTACACGCAATGAGCGAGGCTGAAAGTAGATTCAAGTTCCTGCTGGTACTAGGATATACCCCAACCTTCATCTCTTGATATTGTTCTCCTTCCACCCCCCAGCTTCATGCATCTCTGAGCACTCTATTCTTGATTCTTGTAATATCACGAATTGACTACTGCAACTCCCTATTGGTAAGGCCTACCTGGATGCACATTCAAACCTCTGCAGATGATCCAGAACGCAGCAGCGCGACTGGTCTTCAACCAACCCAAAACGGCACACGTCACTCCGCTGTTCATATCCCTCCACTGGCTCCCAGTCGCCGCTCGCGTTAAATTCAAAACCCTGTTGCTCGCTAATTTGCTAGCTAAGGCCGTAAGTCGCTGGCGAGACTCTTCTTCTCTGTAGTCCCCCGGTGGTGGAATGAGTTACCGAACTTCACCTTTCCACCTTTAAGAAAAAGCTAAAGATCCAGCTCTTTCATGAGCCCCTCCGCACCTAATTACATTGATGATATTGATGTTGTTAATGATGATGATGACAAAAAAAATCTGCTTACTATGTGCATTGCCTGTCAGCACCGGTGTCCAATCAGACTTGAAGCTGTTGTTGCCACTTCCGTTGTTCCCTCCTATCTAGATCCTTGCTCGTATACAAACTCTCAGATGTAAAGTTGCTTTGGACAAAAGCATCTGCTAAATGAAATTGTAGTAATTGTAAAATCAATGCCTGAATGTGTGACAAGTAAAAAAAAAAAGGTTATAAATGTATTGCTTTTAATACGTTACAAAAGCGTAGTAAATTCATAGTAAGCATTGATGTTAAAATTTTTAATGAGGTTAAAAAGATCATACATTACATCATACTGTACATACAAGGATTGTCTAAAACCATTAAAAGTGGGTCAAATAGTTAATAGTTATTTGTAAGGATATCATTCCACTGTTTTGTTTCTGTAACTAAAAAAGCAGTTTGAGTAACGTAAATTGCAGTATCTTATAAAGTAAACAAACATAACATAAACAAAAAAATCTAAGTTGAATTTGTCAATAATATTGCAATAGTGGTACAAGTTCGGGTTTTTTTGTACAGTGCTTTAAAAGCTGGTATAAAGGCTACAGCCTGGTCTAACATACTGCAAAATACATCGCTTTACCGTTTCATACTGCATACTACTCAGGAACGTAGTATGCAGTATACACTACATATTGCATACTGCGTTCGTCAGTAGTACGTAGTAGGTGGTTTTGAATACAGCCTACGTTTATTCCATATTCAAACCTACACAGGTGTCTCCTCCTCTGGCTCATTAGCTGTGCTGGAACTGCAAGAGGTCTCCAAACTGCCTGAACCAATAAGATGACAAAGATGTAAATTGTCCTGCCCAAACAGGTGTCACAAAACTAACAGGGGAGTGAGAGAGATGTCAATCAAGAACAATGTGTACTACGGGCCCAAAGGGTCCCGAGAAGAGCTTTGCAGGCAAATAGAGAGCTGCAGGAATGAGTCCTAAAACCTGCAAATGAGTCAGTATGTTAACATTTCCAGTTCCCTCGCCTGGAAGTCGATGGGTTTTTAGTTAGATGCCTGAAACAAGGTCTGTGGTTAACACAAGCTGAAGAGAATTTAACATTTTATTCTATGAGATAAAATACATCAATAAATACCTCACTCGTGAATTCTGAAGCCTTTATGTGTCTTGAAAAAGGCGGTTGCTAACAAGAGCTAAATGATACTACTAAACGTCATCACGCCTACCCGTCTGGACAAAACAAACATGGCGGACGACGAGCAGGAAGAATTAGCGATGTTAGTTTTTGTACTAGTTTGTACTGAACATTCACGAAGAATGGATGGATGAAGTCATGGAAACAAGCTAAATAAACACTTGTGTTGTTGCCACAGATCTTCCTTTTCTGAGCTCCATCTTACTACTACTTTATGCTTCACGTTTTGCATTAGCTCATGCATTAGCCGCGGCCGCCATGACGGCGGTGGTTGTCCTTTCGCTTCACTCAGCTTGATTTTCAATGGCTATCGTTCTTTCCCATGTGACTGCGTCATCAGCTGTCCTCCGGGTTTCCCACACACAACAGGATATCCCATCATACATATTGTTTAATATTTACGATTTTAAATCGATGTGACGATGGTGGACTTTTGAGCCGATCGGGGGATATAAAAAACACTTTTAACATCCGTCACACAACAGGAATATCTGGGAATGTAATCTTTAGAACCATCAAAAAATCAGAGCTTTGCTGACGATCGTCGGGAGGAATCAGGCCCGTGATTCTCGTGTAGTGTGTGCCTGACATTACCTTCCCTTCATTAGGATATTTCAGAATTCAAATTTCCCAGGCTTGGGTATGCTCATATTGATTTTTGAGTACTTAACAAACAACTTATATATGCAACCTTTTCTAGCCTTAGACTGATGATAGAACTGATGAAGATGTTTTACAGTCATCAAAAGTTCAGCCAGTTCATTACAGTCTGAAGAAATGCCTTCAGTCTCATAAAGCAGTGTAATCAGATCCAGAAAATAAGGCGAGTTTCCCCAGCCAGCGTCGGAGACTAACGAAGGCCGAATGAAACAGTAAGCTGACTACGGAAGTAAGGATTTCCTTCAAGAGGCAAGACAGTATAGTTGAGATATAAAGACAAAAAGACATTAAACAGGAAACAGGAAACAGAAATACCTGGAGAGCAAAGAGAGGAGAATATAGAATATCTTCTACTGTGAAAATTGGAGAAGTGTGGTAAAAGAAACCAATGACTAACCATGTGTTTGTGCGCACAAACATGGTGTAATGAATCACCATGCAACTGCATCCTTCAGGCAAGAGCTGTATTGACAGGTGTCGTCAACAGGGGGCCTAATCTTGTTTGGATTTTCGCCAGTAGCGTTTGTACCTGTGTGTGTGTGTGTGTGTGTGTGTGTGTGTGTTTTGTGGAGGGGAGGAGTTGTTGGATGAATTTGTGTACGTGTTCTACATGCCTGGCTGTGTAGATGCGTGTGTGTGTGTGTTTGTGAGCGTGTGATGCCTGTGGCGTTTCTCCCTGGCTGTGCCGGCCCACAGAGTGCCGTATCTGGATACGTTTGCATGCAGCAGCAGAGCACTGGACTTCACTTAATTCTCTGTCTCGCCTCCAAAATAACAGGCAACATGCTTCAACGGCAAAGAACTTTTACTCTTTATGTTTATTTTATTAGTCATCAAAAACGTTCATACCTGATCCGAATTATTGACAAGGGGATCATCAGAAAATTAAGAAATCAAAAGGGGAGCAAAGTCATTCATTATTGGTATTTTGGGATTAATTAACGTCTGTGAGGGAAGACAGTTTGGGCGCTTTACAATCCCACCTACTGATGCTCGGTGTGAAGCCGCAGAGACTGACGAAGCACAACGGGAGGAAAGACTGCAGCTCTTCCCGGCTTTGACTGCCGCTTTTCACTTGATCGCACTGAACTGGACGGATATAAATGACAGACACAGAGGAGTCTGAATGAGGCGACATATATTCCAACGAAATGGGATTTTTAAAAAAAACTGAAATTAGTACCAAAACATTGACTACGTGTTTGACTACGTTCAAACAAACTGCCTGTCAGATTGTTGAACAGTGACTAGAACTCCATCCTTGACATCCACATTTTTGTCAAGGATGTCTGAAAATTTTTGGAACTAACAATTTGACAAGCATACCCACTCTACGTAGTGATTGGCCAGGTGTGTTGAGGGGAGAAAGTCGGCGTCAAGTTGTCTTCCATCACTTTCTGTGTGAACAACCGAGTGCAACACGAAGAAAGGGTTTGAGCAAAGACTTTCCAAAAGTGTGCGCTTTTATCCCCATTTGTACAAATCACTGCATACTGTACAAACACATACTGTATAAAAGAAGGCAGGCTTTTTGCCCACCCCCCCTCAAGTGTGGCTACTTGATACATGTAAATAACTTTCCCTTTAGACGTGGTCGGACAACATGTCATGGGTGTGTTTCTGCAACTATGATCACTTTTGACTCTACCAAATAAAAACAATATCAACCTCTGAATTTTCATTTTAACCATCAGAGTATGTAATACATATAAAGAGGGACACAAAATGACATATAGTGGTAAGATTTTAATCTGCAACATGTTTATTTTTTATGGTTTTCATCACTTGTTCTTACTAAATGTCCATTACAATATAATGTAAATTTTATACATTTTGCTTTTTTAAATTCTATAATATTTTTAAGACATTTAAATTCATTTTCATCAACCTTCATGCATCATTTTAAATATTGATATAAAAACATTTTTTAAAAGTAGGGGACTTCATGATGTTCTCTACACCCTGAACAATTTACACAGTAGCCATAGATGTCAGTCTTCTTACACAAAATATATAAAATATGTTGTTTTTTATGACAATTATATATTATGCAATTGTAATGTCTTTACCGTAGGACATGTTGCGGAAATTCCGTTTTTGCTAATATTGCAGATAAATGGTAGCTAGCAATGTCTGCTGCATTAGCGTTGACTCTTCAAGATTCAAGATTCAAGATTCAAGAGTTTTATTTGCCATTTGCACCTAAGTACATTGGAATTCTGAGCAGTTTACACCGAGTCAAATTTAAGAAAGGAGAAAAAGATAGAAAAGGCACAAGGTAATTACAGTACAAAATAAGTATCACATTCAACTCAACACAATAAAAGAATAAATTATCAAAATATAAAGCGCCCTCAGTGTAGTCAATAAATAAACTAAACTACCCTCTGCATAGGAACGATACCCCCAGAATACAAATATACAGTATATATTATATATGCTCCAGACCATGTTAAAAGAACATCTAACTCTCAAAAATATTAAAAAAAAGAAATAATGAATATATTTCAGACAATTACACAGTGGAAGGCAGCATATTGCACAGCATTTCAGTCCATTCAGTTCAGGTGTACTGTGTGTCAATAATGGTATGGAGGTGAGGTGTGGGGTATTTGTGTCCCTCTTTAACGTCCTTTGCCACCAGTCTTATTGTAGCTGGGAAGAAGCTGTTGTGAAAGCGTGCTCTGTGAGTGGAGATGCTCTCTGGCCTGTTGTGCCTCAGGCTGTGTCCTGAATCTTAGCATCTAATATACATGAATTCTAAATGTAGTTCACTAAGCTGTACGGTAAGGACACACAATAAATACTACAGAAGAAAAGATGCTGTTAATTTTGTTTTTCTTGATCTTGAGGGTCACCTACGTGGGCGGCCCAACCTGTCATCCATGAGCTCACTTGCTAACTTCTGTTTCCATAGAAACTAGATTTGTTTGGCTTTGAATAAAACTTTTACTATGGTATTTGTTCAGTGTTACGGTAAGGACTCGGAGGTGTGGGACAGGCACAATTAGATGAAAAAATCATATAAATGATTAGTAACCAAAAAATATTTTTAATGTGGTGTAAAGTAATATGTATATGTAACAATTCCATTTGAATTAATGTCATATTATAATTGTATTAGTTCATTTTATGTATCTCAACACTGAGAATTTTATTAAATCACGTTATTTAGTCAATATTTTTTATGTCAAGATGGGTAATAACACTGCATGTATATTTATCAAGCACTGCACCGCAAATTAAAAAAAAATAAATCCTAAATTTCATAGCTGGGACTGTTTTTGTTTTTTTTACATACTGAACCCTTATGGGAACCTTAAAATAGTACCCCATTATTTATCATTGTTAAAATGAAATGATAAAATGTATCTTCATCAAAATAAAACTTATTCTAAGAGTTATGCCTGTGGCAAATTTGGCTGATTGGCTAAAAACCTGATGAGAAGCTTGGCACTAAAATCATCCGTAGGTCTACTAATGGGTTTTATTCAGTGATCCGTAGATTTTTGATTTGCACAGTCTGAATATTTACTGAGGTGCATTCAAAACAACAGTGTAATCACTTCCTGTGCCAAGAATCACTCAACTCTCATGGCAAGCAACATTTCATGCCACTGAATGTTCATTCTTTTTCTCAGAAATTGCTCACATTGTTTCCAAGTCAAACACAACTGATACACGTTTAGATGTGATGTCACTTGAGTCAGCGTCAGTTGGGTGCTGAAGACTACAAGTTTGAAAATGAAAAAGATGTGGTGGTGTGGAGTTAGTTTACCAGACCTCTGTAACCCGCTCCTCATCTCTGCTTGGGACCAGCGGCTTGAGGCGACATTAGCGCCTACTAGCAAAATACACCCAAATCTCCAGACTGTCGGTAGTCGAGTTGCATTGTGGGCAATGTAGGCACCAGGTTTTACAGAGGAAGAAAGAATGGAATAAAAAAGAGGATATCTCTGATTCTGCTGCATCAATGTGATACTTTTTACATCATAGTCTGACAGTGATATAGGAGTGCACACTAAAAACATTTTCTACAGGGAAAGCAAGGGTTGACAATATGCTGTATATACATGATCTCCAGCCCAGTATCACCATGAATTGCATCCCTGTTGGACGAGTTCACGCCTCACTATTTACGTCCAGTGCCGACATTCAGAAATTAGTGTGCCCTGTTTGTGGCAGAAAGTAGTATTCTATACTTAACCAAGTATTTTAGTTCATCAATATATACTTGTTCTTATCAATCCATCCCATTGCTCTCCTTCATTTTCACAATTTCTGTATCAAGCTCCTGCTCTTTTGTTCATGCTTTTCATGGTGCACTTTTAATGTTTTCATGAATAGGCAATCACTTAAGATTAAAAAAGCCTTTTCTTCAATGCTTGTGCACATACATTTGAGAGTGCCTATACCAACCCACAATTTGTGAAATAAGACAACCCGGTCAGTTTTTTTGTAGGCTGCCTAGATCAGAAACACGTGATTCAACAAGCTAATCAGATTTGGCTCCCCTTCCTATGTCGCATACAAGTTAATTTGAATATACCGCCCACAGCTTGAGAACTACCTTTGCAAAGATGCAACATATTAATACAAGTATGAACCTGAAAATGAGCATGATAAGTCCCCTTTAAGGGTGCTTTATAGTGAATACACGGTGTTGAAGTCATGCTGGCGGGGAGGTGTGATGGCAAGTGACGGGGAATTAGAGAAGCGAGAAAATTGAATAGGAGTCTTGAAGGTGGCTCCTCATAATCGAAAAGGCAATTCCAATCCAACATAATTAAGGCACAACAATGCAATAACTGTCAGCTCATTACAGAGAATAATAAAATTCACATCACAGTGTCACTCTCACAAATGCCAACTTCAGGCGCCAACTGTGATCATGCAGCCAATCCTTCCCTCTTTAACAAAGAAATTACAACGGAGCTTTGGGCGAAGGCCCATCTGCTTCGACTTCTTATCTGCAAGTCCTCTCTGTCACTCGATGAGGATCGGGTTAGATGAGAGGATGAGAAGGTGTTAAGTTGCTATACTGACTGTAATTAAAAACATCCAAATAAGTATGAAATAAAGTGGGAAAACTTTATGTCTAAACAATGGTGTGTCCTTATGTGACTTTATTGTTATTTACTCTTCCCATAATGTCTTTTTCATACTTTCTTTTACATTTGAAATTGATGAGAGTGTGTGTGTGTGTGTGTGTGTGTGTGTGTGTGTGTGTGTTCTCAAGCATAACACAAATACACTTGAAGCTGATCACTTTTAGTCTTTACTAATTTACAAAAGAAGGCCAGGTTGGCTTAAAGGTATGCAGGAATTTTCTAAGAAACATTGTATAGAGTCATAAAAAAAAGAATCCCTCTCACTCATCACTTATGCCCCACTAGAAGTGTGTGGTGGTGTCTGTTTCTGCAGAGACCCTGCAGCCCTCTGCCTGGATTTTTTCTTTTCTTCTTATTTTACTGTGTTCGGGACGTTTCTGGGCTTCAGCAAATTCCTTTCGGCCACACTGCGCCATTAACAGCGCGCAGGGTGTACAGCTGGTTCAGGTCGTCAAATACCGCCCGCTTTGTCACGCCCCTTGGCGCCTGATACCGAGGCAAAAAATCTGTCCCTCACCTTCCCGCAGGGTTGTGCGGAGTTAGTTGTGTGTATATTTGTGCTTTAGAATGTAACCGTAGTTCTCTGATTCACTGCTTTGTCAGCCAGTTCGCACGAAAAGTTGTATAAATGCCACGACAATGCTCAAGATGTCTAGCGTGCAAAGCCTTTCTTGATTTCTGTGTCATTTGTACGCCATGTATTCTTTTTACTGACTGCAATGTAAATGCATCCGTGTATAAATACTATGGTAAGAACTGACTTAGTTTATTTATTAATTTTAAGCCCAACCATGACGTTTTCCCTTTCCCTAACTAAGGTGGTTTAAGCAGACGTTTGTGTGGCGTATAAATGACTAAAGGCTAAAATGCGTTCTTTTTTTATCATTCATTTGTACACCTTCCCGAGAGACCGGGTTGGCTTTGTTTATCACTAATGCTGCTCCCTCTCTTCATTCACTCTATAGCTCGCTCTACCACCGCTGCTCGCCCTCACCCTCCCTCGCCGAGGAGGAGGAGCCAACTTGGAACGCCGTGTGTTTACAAACACCAACCGACAACTGTAACATATTATACCTTTTTCTTATTGTCAACAAATCCCATGAAAAAACCCAAACCAACATTTTTTTTTTTTCCAAAACAACGAACACAATGAGCCCTTCATACACTGGTTGAGTGTAATACAATATCAGATAGCATAACATATGCAGGGTACGCACTCCACAATTTTAGGCTCCCCCGGCAATCGTCAACAAAGCTCAGATTTTTTTAATGGTTCTAAAGATTATCTTAAGTGTGAGCAATGTTAAGAGCGTTTTTTAAATCCCCTGACTGTCTCGGAAGTTCATCCTGGCCGCACCGATCTCAAATCGTAAATATTCAACATGCTCAATATTTATGATGGGATATCCTGTTGTGTGTGGGAAACCCAAGGACAGCCGATGACGCAGTCACGTGGGAAAGAACGATAGCCAATTAAGAACCAAGCTGACTGAAGAAGGAAGGACAACCACTGCCGTCATGGCGGACGCGGCTAATGCATGAGCTAATGCAAAACGTGAAGAATAAAGTAGCAGTAAGATGGAGCTCAGAAATGGAGGACCAACTTGTTGATTTGTGGCAACAACACGAGTGTTTATTTAACGTGTCTCCATGACTTCATCCATCCATTCTTCGTCAATTTTCAGTACACAGTAATGTAAAAACTAGCATCGCTAATTCTTCCTGCTCGTTGTCCGACATGTTTGTTTACACTAAAGTCACGTTTGATTGAGAGAGATTTTGTGAGATTTCTGTTTTTTTAGTTGGGACTCTTGTTGTTCATGAATCAATCTGTTAGTGGGTGGTGTGCTGCTTTTAGCCAAGTCGTTGCTCACCACACACTATAGGAACTAAACTGTTAAATTCAACATAACATGTCGTTATGTGTGGGGTTTCCTCACATTTTCAAAATCTGTTGAGATCTGAAAAAGTGTTTAATTTAGTGTGGGCCAGCCTTGAAACACTTTAGGTTCAAATGAGTCCGTGGGGGCAAATGGAAGAAATCCTGAGAGTGACACACCGGCAACATGACCGTCTCCTACTTACCGTAAAAGAGAGTGACACACAGAGAGAGAATGGCGGTAGGGGGGAGGCAGGGGGGAGACATGATCTCTGGGAGCACATACAATTTAATTATAGCTGCAATCAATCTGATTTACAGGCACACACACACACACACATGCAAGTGCACACACAAGTCTCTCTTTTATTTCGCAAGATCAGACTTTCTCACTTTGCCTTTTGTCTCTCTGGAGTCTACACACACAAAAGACAACAGAGTGTTTTCCTCTGGTTTCATATCATAAAAGCACAGACAGAAGACACACACACACACACACACACACACACACACACACACACACACACACACATACACGTACATACATCTCTCCCAAGGGAGCAAAAGCAAATAAAATTTGTTGGACTGATTGATTGACACACACACACACACACACACACACACACACACACGCACACACACACACACACACACACACACACACACACACTCACAAAAGTATTGTTCTCAGCAGTAATGTAATCTTGCCTCAGCTGCTGGCTTCATCAGACTGATGTAATAGGAAACTGGTATTTATGTTTTTCAGAAAAGATGGATTGAGCGGAGGGAGAGAGGAGGGTGTGAGGAGGTTACAGCCCTGAACTGACTCCACTCAGCCTGCCAGAGGCCTGAGGGGGGGATGAGAGGGCTGGAGGAAAGAGAGAGGCAGAGGGGGAGATTGGATCAGAAGTGGAGAATGGGTAAAGAGTTGTTAAATGGAGGGAAGGAGAGAGGGATAGGTTAGTTATGCAGGGAGAAAGACGGAGAAATTGTACAAGGAAAGGTGGAGGAAGAAGATGAAAAAAGAGATTGGAGGCGGTGTAGATTAAACAGATTAGAGAGCAAAGGATTGTTTTTTTCTTTTCATTCCATGTTGGTTTTACTTGCCGTGTGTGTGTGTGTGCAGTCATGAGTGCAGTGTAGCATCCCAGTGTAGTGTGATATGGAGCAAGGCTATTACATGAGAAATGCCCCCTGGGGGGGAATCGTAATGTGTAAAGGAATGTAATACTATGTCAATAGGAGCCGAGTGAATGGAACTATTTGTGTTACACAGATGTAATAATGATAATGAATACAGGGAATGCACACTGCCATGACAGCCAGCAGTGTCTCCATATACTATGTGTGTGTAAGTTAGTGCTTGTGTAAATGTAAAAGTACGTATCAGGGGGTTCATCAAGGGTTCTTTGGTTTAGCTAGTTGGCCAGTGTACAGATGGAATGATTCCAAGAGCTCTTTAATTTCTTCCAATAAAATAAAGTGGCAAAGCATGATAATAAAATTAGTGTGGTTCTTATTTTATTACTGCTGATTGGACCACATGATACTGCACTAAATGGTAATCATTACACTCTAAAACAATCTAAGGGATCTTTATTGCATTAAAGGGTAGGTTTGGATGTTTTGGAGACGGTCTTAATACAATACTAACATGTTCATGTACTTTTAAAGAGTTGTAGGTAACTGGAATCGTTCTTCACTTTGCTCAAAACAAACAATGTGTCGTCCAACCAAATGTGAAGGCTACGGTCACGGTAGTTTGTGAAATAGTCATGAAATTTAATCTGTTAGATTCGTGTATGTAGACATAAATTTCAATTTTGTTTTATTGACGCTCAGTGCGACTTTTAACAACTGATTTTTCATGCTTTTTCCTACAAATGTTCAGCAACACGTGACGCATGTGTCAATTTCCGCTCCAGTCTTTTCAAAATAAAACAATTTAGTTAGGTTTAGGAATAGATTGACTTGGTTAGGATTAGGCAACAAACTACTTAGTTAGTTTTAGGAAAAGATCAACTTGGTTAGGCAACAAAGCTACTTAGGTTTAGGAATAGATTGATTTGGTTAGGATTAGGCAACAAAACTACTTAGGTTTAGGAATAGATCGACTTGGTTAGGTTTAGGCAAAAACTACTGAGTTAGGTTTAGGAAAAGATCGCTTTCTGGCTTTAAATAACACCACAGCCCAGGTCTGCCCAATGGGGCTGAAAAGTATCACTTCATTACCAAGGTTGGAACTGAAATAAAAAAGAATAACCTACATGCTACCACAAAGTTTATATGATAAATATTGAGTTATTTTTCTGAGTTACGTTGAAGGAGTTGAACCATTAAATGTATATTTCTTGAAACGAAATGGGTTTCACTGTCCACTCATATTTATCATCATGAATCCCAATTAGTATGACTGCATGAAAATATTATGCAAGAAAGACGTATAGTTTGTTTTCATGAATGGCCGACTGGTGCCTCGCTTTAAATGTTGTGGCCGCAAGGAATTGTGGGATGTCATTATCTTTTTTCCTTTGGTAAAGGACGGTCCAATGTATCCTATGTTAAAGGAGATAATAAAGGAATCCTTGAATCACCTTTTCTTAGCATTTAGAGAATTCGACCAGCTCTTATCATGGCTGCTACCCAGATACTTCTGGGTCATTTTACTTTGTTAGGAACTTTCCTAAGCAAAAAAAGACTTTTCGACCGCAGCCCAGTATCCCCTGGAAAAGTAGGAAAGCAGAGTGGGAAAAGTGACCACCACCACCTAACCAAATTGTTTTAGTAGTTTTTAATAGTAGTTTAGTAGTTTCCATCATTTATTCTGACTGCCTTCCTATGACCTCTGTACGTAAAAGAACGTAGCTTTTCCTTGACTGGACAAATATGGAAACACAATCCAAGCGGCTATTCCATTTCCTCCCAAAATACATCTAGCAAAACAACTTAGTTGAATATAAATGTAACTTCAAGAAGTCATGATTGAGTTTGAAGAGGACGAATGATTTTCACACGCAATAACTGTCTCAGTTTACTTACGGCATGTAAGCATTGTACTAGGAGAGACGTGAATCCACTTGTATACACATTCTCCCATTTCCTTTTTCCTGAAATAAATCAAAGCGATGCTGAATGGAGCCAGTTGGGATCATTTGCTTCTCTTTCTCGTCGCTGCCTTCTCAACAGCTGGGCTCCGGGGCTATTTCTGTTTAAATAGTTGTATCTTTGTTCAACACAGTCAGCATTTTCTCCTTTCATGCTCTTATCTTTGGAGTGGCGTCTCCCCTGGCCTCGTTTCATATAGTCTGTTCATTACACCATGTACTGCTATCGACTGGCTGACTCACACGCCACTGGCAGGAGGAAACCCATTCAGCAAAGAGTGGCAGCAAAAGCCAGGTAGGTTGCCATGGACACTGCAACGTTCACGGATAGTTGTGCTTGTGCTAAACCAATGAAAGTACTTTTTTTGGAAGGGGGGGTGGTAAATCTGTTTTTTTGAGATAAAGAGTCTTTAGGGTTTTTACAAGCGCATTATCTCATTTTTACTGTTTGTTGTTTGACCAGCTTCACTCCCTCTCCCCCAGTTCTCCCCCTGCTACCGTCATGACAACAAAAATTACATATCGAAGCCGTGATTTATAACACTGAGGGCACAAGATGCTTTTGTGCGCCTACAAGATAGAGTTTGTACTGATGTTTTAAGTACAAAAAAGCTGACATAACTGCAATGGGTTGTTTTGTTTGGTTGTAGCAGGCTTCAAATAAATGAGTCTTGTTAAAGCTAGGGCTGGGAATCTTCTTCAAAAGCTTTTTTTTTTTGTTATATTTGTTGAAATTCTCTGTACATGCTGACAGCAATCATTGAATCAAATGCTCTGACGAAAAGAAGAAAAAAGTCCGGTATCTGCTTACCTGCTTGTCTACCTACCAACCTGCACGCACTCTGCCCGTGAACTCATTGCGCATCACCGGAATCTTCCATAAGCTTCTAGCTTGACAGCTATGAGTACTAACAATAGCCATGTTGGTTGTTTAGGTTCATTATGATGTGTTTGAGTTCACAATGGTAATTTTGGTGGAGTGGCTTTGGAGTGAGGCCTGAAGGGTTGCCGACCCGCAAATGAGTTAGCATTTTAGGACTTCCAGTTCCCTCGTCTGGAAGCCAATGGGTTTTTAGTTTGATGCCTGAAATAAGGCCTGTGGTTAACGCAAGCGCAAGAGATTTCACTCATGAATTTTGAAGCCTTTATGTGTCTTAAAAAAGGTGGTTGCTAACAATTGGCTAAATGAGACTATTAACGTCGTCACGCCAACTCATACGCCTTTACAGCTTTGTTGTGTATGCTCGCGCTCATGTGACCGTTGTGTAGTTTGTAAATAGACTAGACCTTGGTGTAGTTTGTTTATAGACTAAAGTTACCTTTTTACTTCTGGCGATTGCATTCACGCTTCAAAAATCATAAAAGTGGTGTTCATTTGTGAAGATTATCTTGCTGAACAAAATGTGTAAGTATCACAAACGTGTGTTTGCAACAAATCTTTTTTTCTGCAATAATCCAAAACCCAATGGAAAAATTCCATTAGCTTTTTGTCAAGGGAACCCAGGGTGATGCTAACTTCCTGGTTGGCCAACAAAAATACGTCATCCCTGGAGCACTCTATAGCCATGTTCCTTTTTTACGTTGATTGTGATATGTTTACATTCATAATGATAATTTTGGGGGAATGTCTTTGGAGGGAGGCCTGAAGGAACGGACAGTCAGTATTGTCGACTTGGCGACTTTCTCGCTAGATTTAGGGACTTTTGGAGCTAGTGCTGCTAGTTACTTTAATTGAAAAAGAGTTGGCAACACTGGGCTGGGTTTTTCAGTTGGATAATTAAAAAGTAACATACTCTTACTAGTTACTTACTAGTTGTTGTTTTGTTGTTGTTGTTGTTGTTTGTTTATCAACATTACCAACCCTAGCTTTAATTAAGTTTTTTGCCAAAAAAACTTAATTATCTTCTCGTAAAGAGAAGATACCCAATTAATGATGGTTCCATTCCATTGGGTCATTTCAGTGAGCATGTACAAGAAAAGGGCCCTGACACTTGAACACCGAGATGGAAAGCACTCATTCTTATTGTATTTAGTATAGTATAGTAGTTTTATAGTAACAATAGTTACACCAGTGTTTAATAACAAGTCAAATGCACAGAGGTGCAGTGAATAATGGAAAGATTTTTATTTTTTAATAAGAAGACTTATTGCTGCCACTTACCATAGCATTGTTTCAATCCACCGGAAAGACCAAATAATGAGAAATCAAAAGGCTGAGTGAAAGAAGTGCCATAATGTCTGACGACTAGACAAGTAAAAAATAAATAAATCAATTTTCATAAATGTCATATTAGATGGGAAACAGCAATAAAATGCCATGACACTTTGCAATCTTGTCAATCAGTCTAGCAGTCAGTCATCATAAGAGTAGCTGATAAACTTGATTTTACTTTTGTCAACTTTTTGGAAAATTAGCTTACCAATAATATAACATTTGGGTAGAGTGGACATTAAATTGGTTCTACTGGTGTACAAATACAGAGTGAAGAGATATTAAAGTTGCACTAATCAATCTTGTTAATATTAAAATACAGTATGCTGTATAATATCTCGCCCGTAGTTACAAACCCACAGATATCCAGCTAAAAAGCTCTAGAGCTAAGGCTTTCAGCATTTAGTTTTATTTTTGGGCCTGCAAACCTGCCTGCTCTCTCACCTCATTTCCAGCAGCAGGCAGCTGTTCTCAGTACTAGCTGGTGAACATAGTGGAGCATTTAGCATTAGACAGCAGTTGGTGGAGACCAAAAATAGAGCTAAAAGTAGACATTAGACTTAACATTTGTCAAGTGGCCTGAAATATGACTCCAACATCTTGATCTACTGCTCTACCTTGATAATTAGATTTCATTAAAACCCAAACTGCATTTATTGAAAGTGATTCTGACAGGAAAATCGGGAGGGTTGGCAAGGCTATTTAAGAATTGTCCTCATAATGCAACAGAAATATCCTCACAAGTCAGAAATGTCCTCACAAGTCTTAAATGTCCTCACAAGTCTGAAATGTCCTCACAAGTCTTAAATGTCCTCACAAGGCAAAATGCCCTGTCATCCCTTTCCCATTTTTCCAACTATTCATACTGCTTCAGTTGCTTTTTCATGCGTTTTCAACTCTTAACCTTAAAATACTTTTAAATCCAGTAATGCAGTGTAGTGTTAGCTTTTCAAAAAAACTTAAAATATTCCACATCTTTAATATACTATCGGTAATATTCAACTTTTCAATGACATTCATACAAATTAAACCCATTTCCACTTTTCCAACTAATCGTACTACTTTACCTTCTTCATACAGATTAAAGCCAGCAATGCAGTGTAGCGTCAGCTTTTCAAAAAACCTTAAAATATTCTGCATCTTTTATACATTATTGGTATTGTTCAACTTTTCAATTCTTAATCCCACATACAAAGCTTGATCAATTGTCTCTCTAACCAAGAGAAACAGCTGTCACTGAGCACATCACCAGACCTAGAGTATTTGAATCGCTGAACAAATCGAAGATGTGGATGAATGCAACCCCACTAGCGCTGCCCCATGGTGGCCAAAAAAATCAATTAGCTGAGCTTTAAAGTTTTTATAAGAGATTAAAAAAATCTAGATAAGGTTCTTACACAGGTCTACTGGCTGTATGTGAACTTATTATAAACACAACTTTATGCCACGCAGTTACAGCCACTTTCTTCCTACTTAGCTATGTGTGATGTGTGACTGTAGTGCAGAGGGGATGTGGTGTCGAGGGGGAGCAGAAGAGGTTAAACCCTCGCTCTGGTTCCTCTACTTGTCCCACTGGGCTCTTTAAGAAGCTCAAGGCTTACACAGCCACGAGCCAGAGAGGAAAACACACACACACACACACAAACATCCACACAGACACATACTCAACGTGGTGATAAGGAGCTACTTAGGGCCACTTGAGCTTTCCCACTTGAACACTTGTTTATAGGCTGTAAGCACACCTAGTCCTGCAGCTGGGCTCACTGTGTATTCTCCAGAGCAAACAAAACCAACGCAGGAGGAGACAAATAAATACCCACATGACTCATTCATACACATATGCTTGCATGTGTTTTCTTAGAGAGAGAAACTCCCTTCCCCGGCAGCACTTTTACCTCTTCCTTGTCTTCGTCCCTTAATGAGGCACTGAGCAGCGATCTGGTTGGGGCTTTTGTCAGCGGGTGCGGGAGCTCCACAGACAAATTAAAACTCAATTATGTTTTCATTTCACGCTCCTTTATTGGGTCCGATAATAAAAAATTTGGAATAGCGACGAAGGGGCGGGAGGGGGGTGGTTAGGGGAAGAAAAGGAAGGAGGACGGATGGAGGGGGCCGAGGGGAGGAGAATACAGGAGGGGCTGTAACTGTTAACTCCTCCCTCATGATTTGCTTCTGTATTATACTGTCTGCTTCTGTGTGTGTGTGTGTGTGTGTGTGTGTGTGTGTGTGTGTCTCATTCTCTCTTGAAAAATAGCCATAAAGCCTGCAAGGACATTAAAATGAGATATTAAGGCCATACACTCCTACACGCCTATAATGAAAGTAATGTATAGTTGTACTTTTATGTGGCCTCCATTGAATGTCATCATTCATTCATACATATATACTGTGCATCTGTGGTCCCAATCCTGTTTTATCTGAAGTAGCCTCACAGCCCCGTCAGCTGAACTCAAGTGCCCCTTCAGCGATGCCACCCCTCATGTTCCAGATGTGTTCATTTGAATTGTTGAATTGAATATAAAATATGATTTTGATACGTTATTTTTTCTTTCATACAATTGAGCTGTCAGTGTTTAGGTTGGTCTGGTTTAGGCTGACCAGATCCCGACGAACCAAATGTGGGACAAAGAGTATGTTTATCTGGGACAATGTGGGACGCGTTACCAGTGCTGAAAGGTAGTCTACAATTTTGTTAGAATTTCAATCTAACTTTAAAAAATAAACTTTTCTATTCTGCCCTTTACCTTGTAACATTTCTGTGCTTTTCCCGAATGCATCCATAGATCTCTTTTCGAGGCGCACGTTTCTTGTGAGACTCACATGTACAGTGTCGCTTCATGTCATGTCATGTCATGGCAAATTTCGCAAAAAACTCTTGGGCATCGCTTTCCACTGGCTTCACCTACTTAGAAGTAGTTTCCCAGTCTTTGTTGTAGCTGCATTTCCTTTTCTTTTTAAGTGTAGGGCGTAGTGTAGCAAAGACGGTGACAGGTTAACCTGCACTCGACCCACGTGTGCGCAGTTTGATTGACAGCAAACACAGCGCCGTGATGACAGCCTTCCTTCACAGCCATTGGATAAAAGCCAGATTTTAGAAAAGCGTCTGTCCTGCAGTGGATTGGCTTTTGAAAACTAGAGCCAATGAAAATGCGGTACATTGTCTCAATATGTGGGATGTGGGACAAGGGATAAAAATGCTGTGCAGTCCCTCATAAAGTGGGACACCTGGTCATCCTAGTCTGGTTTAGATATTTAAAGCTTTTAGTGTTTAAACTTTGCTTGCTTGCCAATACCTCTTTCACACCAATGAGCAGGATCACCAGGGTTATCTGACCCATGTTCAACCCTCCTGGTCAAGACAATTCAGATATGACCTGGGTCAAAACCTGGGAGCAATATGATAATATAGGCTACATTTACAAAAGGATTGGAAACTTCTGAAGACTGAAATGTATATGTCACTTACTCTACCATCCCAGCAAACATTAGCTTCATATAGTAGACCTACTAAAGTTTTTTTCTGCTGGGCATGTGGCAACTGTTGGAGAATGTAAGAGGGTTTGGTACTTTATAACAGATGAAACAGGCAACAGATGGGTTTTTTTTTTTTTGCAGGTTTATTTGGAAAATTAAAAAAGGTTTAAAAAGGTAACACTACAAATAGAAAATGTGCAAACATGCTTTATCAGCAGATGTACTCACAGATGGCGGTACCGTGAGGTGGTCGGCTTGCACGGTGCATTTCTGTGTAATGTTACAACGGATACCTCTTAATTGGCCTTCGTATACACTACGTTGTCTCTCACCGTCCCATCACATGCCGCCTCATTTCTTCATCACGGCGGACGGCCAGGAGCTCCCACACCTCAAAGTCTCGCCACATATCCATGTTTTTCAAATCGTCTGTTGTTTCTGGAAACATTACTGCTGCCGTCGCACCATTTGTTTGAGCGACCTGTGACAACTACATCAGGACTATATGCGTCCCCCATATGCAACCAAATCAATTTATCCCGCCCAGGTTGTGTCACTCTGGTGCGTGCCGTTCACATTGTAATCGACCCCGGTCTGACCCACCTCTCAACCTGTGTCGCAAAGCTGAGTCGGTCAACGTGGGTTAACCCTTTCGAACACACAATCAACGCTGGTTCAACCCTGGTTGAGTCCTCGGTGTGAAAGGGGTAATACTAGTTTTCACAGTCTCAGTCTCAACATGTTCAGGCGTTTTTTTTTATTGTATTTCTTTATTATATATAGTATATATATTATTTGCTCCACAATCTCTCCACATACTCCCTGGCAGAAGAACCCCTCGAGTATAAGTACCACTGGTTGGGATTCACGGTTGTAGGCTACAGTACATTGATGACGGTGATAAATAAGGACACATACAGTACACACACTGCATAACATATACTGTACTACCATCGTACACTGTCATGAATTGGTGGCTTATGAGGAAATCCATCTCACACACACACACACACACAGGCTCCTCTTGCCCTGCAGTACACTGTCTGTGGTAATTGATTGATTGTACAAGAGAACACAACAGACACAATTAGTTCACCCCGGTCATCTCGTTAGTAGCTCCCTGAGGACCCTGTTGACATGTTAGACACCCACTTGTTCTCACACACACACACACACACGCACACACACACACACACACACACACACACACACATACACACATACACACACACACACACACACACACACACACAATTTCTTTCCTTTACCCTCCCGTTGCCCCATTTTTATTCGTCCTCCACATTCCTCTTTCCAATCATACTCAAGGCTCTGACTTCTGCCCTTCACCTGCTTTTCGCCACACATCCCCTCCACCCCGTTACCCCACCCCACCTTCGCCCCCTCCGTCAATCAATCATCCCGCACCTCGTCACCCAACACCTACCCATCCTTACTGTACCTCCCTCCCGCTGCTGTCGCTGCAACACTTTTAATTACGGCGAGTTAAAAATTACGAGCCCGGAACAGCGAGTCGCTGGCTTTAATTGCCTTGTGTTGTAATTCCGGACAGAGGAAAAGGGAGGGCGGGGCGGGGAGGGGAGGGGTGGGTAACACTTGGGTGGCAGAGTGAGACGGAGAGAGAGAGATTGACTTTCAGATGACCTCCGTGATCAATCGAGAGCCAATAGTGTAGTAGAGCACTGCGTCTGTTTCCTCCCTCTCACTTAGTCTTCCCTACCCCCCTTTATCCACTCATATCCCCCAACACACACTCCCAGAATCCACATCGGACTACTGGTAATGCAATAGAGGGCAGCAGGAATGATTCCTAAAAGCTGGAAATGAGTTTACATTTTGGCACTTCCGGTTCCTTCTCCTCAAAGTCAGTGGGTTTTTAGTAGGGCTGTCAAAGTTAACGTGATAATAACGCGTTAACGCAAATTCGTCTTGACGCCATTAATTTCTTTAATACATTAACACAATCGATTTTTGGAGGGTGTATCGGGCTCAGTTTTAAAGCTAGAGTGAAGATACTGGCATCTTATCAACCTAGAAAACCTAAAGAATCCATTGGTACCAACCATGTCATACTAGCTTGTCGCAAAAGAGGCTAAATAATGCTCTAAACTTATGCTAAATTTTGGCGAGGAAAAACTGGCATGGCCATTTTCAAAGGGGTCTCTTGACCTCTGACCTCAAGATATGTGAATGAAAATGGGTTCTATGGGTTCTCACGACTCTCCCCTTTACAGACATGCCCACTTTATGATAATCACATGCACTTTGGGGCAAGTCATAGTCAAGTCAGTACACTGACACACTGACAGCTGTTGTTGCCTGTTGGGTTTGAGTTTACCATGTTGTGATTTGAGCATATTTTTTATGCTAAATGCAGTACCTGTGAGGGTTTCTGGACAATATTTGTCATTGTTTTGTGTTGTTAATTGATTTCCAGGAATAAATATATACTGTACATACGTTTGCATAAAGCAGCATATTTGCCCACTCCCATGTTGAGAGTATTAAATACTTGACCAATCATGATAAAAAATGTGCGATGAATCACCATTAACTATGGACAATCATGTGATTAATTGTGATCAAATATTTTAATCGATTGACGGCCCTAGTTTTTTGTTAAAATGCCTGAAATAAAGTTTGTGGTTAACACAAGATGAAGAGATTTTAAAGTTTTGTTCTATGATTTAAAATACATCAGTAAATACCCCACAAGCTTTTACGTGTCTTAAAAAAGGCGGTTGCTCCACAAGTGGCTAAACAGAGGTTGTGGGAGACATTCATTAAATTCTGCCGATCGCATTTACGCTTCAACAAGACCCAGTACGGGGCTGGGCAGTATTTGGTCAGTTTGTGAATTAGTGGCTAAATTGTTACACAGATAGTCAGTGGTCATGTCTATAAATGTTAAATCCAGCAGCACATGTCCACCAGGTCTAGCGAAGACACTAAGGGACGCGCTGCTCCACTCAACTGGCCATTCAAGCGGTGACGTACCCGATCGTGGAATGAACCTGATTGGTCCCTGGTTTTATGCTTGCCGTTTCAAACAGGAAACAACATGGTGGCCTGCTCGTAAACTTTACGGTTATACCGTCTAAATAATCCATCAAAATCTACTTCTGAAAAGGACTGTTCCCTGCCCTTTCATTTTGAAAAGGCAACGGCTGATAAGTAAACTCCAACACTTGGCCGACCAATCATGTAACTTCATCACTCAGCCAGTCACTCAGTGACAGACTTTCTCATTTGTAAGGCTGGCCCTCTGCGGTCCAGCCAAAAAAGATAGAAAGTGGTAACGTGTACATCATAAACTTGCCACAGAGCTTATTTTCTGCAGTAATCCAAAACCCAATGGAAAATTCCCATCGGCTTTTTGTCAAGGGAACCCCAGGGCGATGCTAGGTTGGCCTACAAACATCCATCATCCCTGCAGCGCTCTTTATGAGGCCTGCATTAAATCTGGTGGATATTTTCTCCAGTTGATGTGTATAACTGTCCCAAGTAAGCCCCAACCTGTCTCGCTGGTTGACTGTGCCTCACAGCTTGAAGCTAGTATTATTAATAATAACCCTTTTCAGCGTTGGTTAACTGGCACCTCTCTTGGTGGTCTGCTCGGTAATTAAAATGAAATCTCAATGGCAGTTGCCTTTGGCCACCTTCCCCTTTTTTGATTGAAAACAAAGCAACAAACACACACACACACACACACACACACCAGCCTCTACTCCCAACCATGAATTCATAATGATTTGAAATGATTTACGGCTCCACCCTCCCTCACATGGAACCACTCTGATATATTAAAATGGAGCGCACCCCTCCACCATGGTCTTAAGTGGCATGGTTAGCCAACCCAAACAAGCCATAGAGCTCTTTTAGCTTCAGCGGATCTCAGACCATGGACTATCTGCAGCTGGATGACCACTCCACTCTGGCCTGCTCTCTGCTGACTCCACCCATCTAATGATACAGATATATTTGTGTCCTTTGCAGCAAATGTGCATTAAGTTGTAGGTCGCTGCGGGGCTAAGTGGATGTGTGTGTGCGCAAATGGTGACAGTGACAGAGATGTAAGCGCCGGTGGCATCCGACCAAAGGATCCATATAGAGATGACATCACCCTCGGAAGAAAAAAGAGGAAGAGGAGGAGGAGGAGGGGTTTTTAGCAAACTATGAGCTCAGAATATCAATGTAGGAGGACAGCTCCAACCCTCTCCTCCCTCCACCCTCCCACCCCTCAGTGTCCATAACTCCTCTATTGCCAGCCTTCTATCATGGGGCCCTGACACCTGTCCTTTTCCCACCCTACCTCATGTTCACGCGGCTTTCTCCCAGAATTCAGGTTACCGGCTGCCATACCGGTCCGTGCCTTTTCACAGCGATGCCACTTTTCTTTTGTTTGTTGCCTTCATTATCTCCGTTAGGCTGACAGAGAGGACACTTCCAACACTGACATAGGTACACCTAGTCACACCTAGTCAACAGTGTTGAACCAAAATTAATTAATTAGTTTTCACTTTTACTTTATCCTTCCTTGGGACGGTTATTTGTTACTTCGACCTGTCCTCTCTCCAGAACCCAGTAACCTCACCTGTGACTGATTATAAAAGCCAAATTGAATGTATGCCCAATCATCTTTTTTGTCCAATAAAACCTACGGGACTGCGAAGGACATCAACCTGCCAGAGTGGTTCCACATCTTGATAAATCTCTTTCTTTTGTTGCTGCTGGTCTCAATGGTGATGTGAAGTAACATGTTTGAGTCTGTGCAGCCATCAGGTGTGTGGCAATCTGGACCCTGCAGAGTCCATCCCAGCTCCGTACGAACAGGACCAGGCACTAGCTTGATTCATCCAGACAGGCTCTTTGGCAGCCGTTAAAGCCCCCCTCCAGGGTTTTTTTTTTGTTTTGTTTTAGTCATTTCCTGACTAAGTTGATTAGGCACACTGTTTGCCAATTTCTTTTGACAAATAACTTAATTTTGTGCTCAACCTTAAAAAAAAAAAAGAAGGTTGTTGCTGAAATGGGAATACGACATGTGAGTATAATAGAAGCTGCAAGTCCTCCAAGCTTGCACAGGTGCAATCATGCTCGTTTCAGTCTGAGCATAGGCAAACTGACAAATCTGTTTATCTGTCTGTCAGTTTTTCTTTCTAGTTAGTTAGCTAGTTAGGTGTAGTTAGCTAGCCCAACTCTCAAAACTTTCATTTTATTTTTCAGTTTCCTCCACCTAACTTTAGTGTGTTTAGTTTCACAATAGCATTTGTGTGCCCGGTGAACGGATGCAATCAACGCAGTGGATTACATGAAATCCCACTGGCAGAATCAACACAACACACCAACTGTCTCTCTCACTCGCTCTCTTCTTTACTGTCTGCTCCTTTTGGAGATAAATTAACGGAAAGCAGCTGATGCCGTTTTGGAGGTTTGCATGCCTGTAACGGGTCCGGACGAAGGAGAGCGCACAACTTTCAGCCCAAAAGAAAAGAAGAGAAAAGTCGCGTTAGAGAAATAAACGAATCACAGTGCAGCCCGGTGCGGTGTCGATATTGGGAGCTGAGAGCCACCAGTGCCAGTGGATGGTGCAACTCCAAAAAATCCCAAAACTGCAAACGTTGGGCTGCAGCAATATGTCTATCTGTCCTCCGATGCGGCTCCTCGGTGCAGCACCAGCCAGACGGCCGCCTTTCTAGGAGTAGACATTAAAAAAGAGAGCGAGTAATTCTTGTCTCATTTGTGGTCTGATAAACAGTAAATTCATCGAAATGGGTTCCACCTTAACTGGGTTAAAAAACGATGCAATCTGGTTGCCATGGTAATGAATTACGTCTATTAACCACACCCCCCATTCTCTGTTTGAGAAAGAATGCTAACCAAAAAACAGGAAGCTGGAAGGGGGGCTTTAAACATCTAATATCTGCCTCAGTCGGGAGAAGAGGGTGCACATTCTTGAAGGGCTGGATCCCCTGATGCACTTTGATGACAGTATGTGGGCTACTGGTTTGAACTCCAGAAAGGTCTCTTGGGTTGTTTGGGTTGAAGTTGTGGAATGTGCCTGGAGGAGCTTCACAAAACGGTCCCTTGAGTACCTGGGTGACTTACTCAATAACCTGGCCACATGTCCAGTAGAAATTAAGTCTGTCCCATTCGGTCCTTCAAGTGCTGTCAGCGTTACCACCAGCAGGTCTACATCGAGGGAAAAGCTACTTAGTACCGGCCCACTTCAAGCACTGGACGATGCACACCAAGTCTGTATTTTTCGTCCGTCATTGAAGTTTTTGGAACAGGTTTGATTTTCTGCATTTTTTCGCATCCGTCAAAAGGCAAAGGCGGGATGTTTGACCACCCAGAGCCACCGTCTGTGCAAACGTCATCAACCAAAATGGTATCTGATAAACTCATTCTCAATTCACGTCGACTCCCTGCACAAAGCACTATACGATAAAGAAATAAAAGAATACAGAGAAGCAGAATTTAAAGATATATTGTGATAGGTGATTGTGACAGAATAGTTTGGAATCGGGGATGGTTGAAAAACAAAGGATGTAGGAAAGATTAGACAGTAGTGATTGTGCTCTACAGAGCTAAACGATAGCTTCCTGCCAATGTCATTTATTCATTAACCCTGTTTGGGACCAGCGCTATCCAATCCACCCACGTAATTAATCTGGCGTTGTCTTGTATTGCGAATTTTCGGAACAAAGAGAATAATAAAATGCATCGGACTCAGTGTGCAAGGTTTCTCCTCCTCCGACCTGCCTCGCAAAGTGAATTTCAAGGTCAGGAAAAAAACAAACTGTTGAAGCTTTGCGTGCGCTGGTTGTTGCGAAAATAATATCTCTGTTGGACAGCAGCTTTTTTTGGAGGAGAAGAGTGAACACAAAGCAGAGTACTAGTATGAAAGAAGTGGACAGTTTGACTAAAAAAAAAAAAAACTTCACCCAAGGTCCACTCACTGTTTTTTCAAGATCTTTTTCCTTTCCTTTCACTAAATGGAATATTATTCCTGTTGGTTATAGGTCCTTCTCCACATCCTATTTGTTGCCCTTTTAGCTGCTTTCGCTCTTTTATTCAAAGAAGCTCCATCTTTCTGCTGTCCTTGAAAAGTTTTCACTTCACATGACAATGTAATGCTTTTTAAAACATTAAAATATCATTATCAAATTCATTTTGATACCTTTATATAAGACCATGATGGAAAGCTTCTATTACTTCAGAAAATGAAGAGGAACACCACAGAGGAATGAAGAATGGCGCCTGTTTTACGCCATAAAGGCATCGAGCAGTCAGCGGTGTTCATTGTGAAAGAGGCTGGTGGAAGCTGCCAATCATGTGGAAAATGGTCTCATTTGTTCATCGTAATTACAGCAACATCTCAGAGTTAATGTGCAGCCGATCTATTGAAGTAAAAAGGCTACATGCACATCTTAAAGTTGCTTCCTGTGTTGTTTCTTCACAGCGTGTTGTGATGCATATTTGTTCTGCCTCCTCCTTCACACACTCATCCGCCGCTTCATCTCTCCGTTTCCCCATCATCTCTCTCTGAAGCCTCTTTCCATCCATCTCTTTCCTTCCAGCCATATCTCTCCCCCTCCATGCCTCCCTCCCTCCCCGGATGTTTGAAGGAGAGCTCTTTGAGGGTCCGCTGACTTAATTACTGTAATGGGGTTTCTGACACTTGAGACTAAAGAACTAAAAAAGACGGAGAAGAGGGACTGGGGAAGGGGAAACGAAGGGACATTATTATTAGTTTTATATAAAGGCCTTGGTCCGTGAGCATAACAGAAAGCACTCGAAGGCTCCGCAGAGAGACATTCTTTTGCAGCAGTTTGTTGCGCTTTTCATCAGTCTTTCGTTATTGTGAAAGTTTAATTGCGTGTTCGTGCCTGTGTGAGCATGTGTGTGTGTGCAGGAAGAGAATGCACAGCTATGTGTGTGTTGCTGCTTTTTTTTTTGCACATTTACATAGCGGTCCACGACGTTCAGAAGTGTTCAGAAGAGTCTCTCAGTAAAACGGTTAATTAAGCAATTATTGAACATTGCAGCTGTGACTCATGGGAGACACGCTGGCGTGTTATTTGAGGTTCTTGTTTTGCAGGTTGTTTATGGCAGCAGTTCTTAAACTGCGGTTCAAGGATTTCCAGAGATCCTCGAGGGGATCAACAGGGATTTTTGCAAACAAGTTTTCTAATTTTAGTTATTTAAGCAAAAGTTAGCTCCACATTTTGGGGTTTCTCTGGGGTAAAAACCCCACAGACGTTTATCCCTTCTGCCCTTTTTTTTTTTTTAGAATGGTAGGGGTGGGGGACAGGGGATGTTCAGGGGGAGATAAAAAGTCAACTGTAGATGTCATATAGAGGTGGGGAACATCATCTGAAAGGTGGGAACCTGGAGATTAATTTGAGATGCAGCTCAGCACTGTGTGTCAAGTTATTCTAGTCATTAAGAAGAAAAAAAACAATGAATAAATGAATTAATCAATGAATTAATCTCTTAAAATGAAGTGTATTAGAGTGTGGAACATGATGATATAAATGTATGATGGCCATCCCCATGCTCTATTATGTCTCATGAATTGTTGCATCAATTTTTGGATTTGTTACACAGATTTGGTGCTAAATTTAATAATTTTTTACCACTTGAGTATTGATAGAAATGATCAATAATCCCTCCAAAATACCACATTAAGACACCAAGACCTTGAGGAACACCATAGCAAAAGCCATGCTGTGATTTGGTATCAAAAACGTTTGACATTTGGAGATTTCTGCAAGAATTGCATTTTTCAGTGATTGGATGGCGAGCACTCTGGAAACTGCTCAGAAACCCCCTTATTATCTACCTACGAAACACAATCCATCCTCTGGATGTAAAGTTTCATGAGGCTGTGATTATCCTAGAGGTCCTACAGGTCATTTTATACAGTGAGGTCAAGTTTAAAAAAATGGTCTCAGTGCAATGAAATGTCTACTATGGGGACTAACATCATCACACATGAATACAGTTGGGCTCATTGGATCCACAACAGTCTCAGTTTTACGGTGATACCCAATTTATGTAATTCTAAGACTGTTTAGGGACCCCAGTATGCAGAAATATTCAAACACACCATTTTAGAATAAGTGAAACATTTTTTTTATATTAATATAGAACTGTATTAAAAAAACTGCATGTGATTATAATAAAGTGGGCATGTCTGTAAAGGGGAGACTTGTTGGTACCAATAGAACCCATTTTCATTCACATATCTTGAGGTCAAAGGACAAGGGACCCCTTTGAAAATGGCAATGACAGTTTTTCCTCAACAAAATTCGTTGCATTTCCTAGCATCACTTGGTTGGAACCAATGGCTTCCTTCAGCTTTCTAATTTCACATGATACTAGTATATAGATCTCAGTCCGCAACATCCTCTGAAAGACAGAATAGTGGCCCCTGCCCGCCCAGCGCCAGAGTGTTAAGGGGTTAATGATATACCACAGTTTATGTCCGTTGTGAGACACCTGCTTGATTAAATGAGTCAAAGACACCGACATCCCCCAGAAATCTGGTTTCCTGTGTTTGACGGGAAAATAGAATTGACCCCCGTTGTCACCAGCTAGGGCCTGGACTCAGATGACAGGAGGAGGAAGAAAAGAATTTGCACAAGAAAAAAAATGATAGGAAGAAGAAAGCTGAGGAGGAGGAGAAGGAGGAGGAGGAGGAAGAGGAGGAGGAAGGAATGAGAGCCAAGTTCTTGTCCATCTTCATTATGGTTCATTTCATTTTTTGTCAGTCACAGAGACATCTCAGACGTCTGGCTCGATATACTGGCACACAGACACGGACGTACACATGGATATTCAGATGAGGCTCAATTCGCTTTCAGTTTAATTAAATCAGCAAGTGAATCTGTATTTCAAAAACGTGCAAAACTTACACCACAAAAAGCTTATTTTAATCTATAATTGAACAACTAAGATTACTTGTACTAAATTCTCTGCTATTCTCTCTATTATAAAATGACAAAGTCTTTCAAACTGCATTTTGAGTTCAGTGAAGTGAACGAGACCTGGCTGCTCACACCAACACATAGAGATATTTACAGTCACATTACACTTCGCATATATGAATATTGCCACATGGAAACTTTAGAACTTCTTTCCTGCTCATTAAAATCCCCATTGGAGCATAAATGTGCTCAACCGAGCTCGTGGTAATATTCCTATTAGATTATGGGATAGGTTGTGTGAAACGTTGACATTCTGGCCACTAAAATTCATGGCACTCTGGCTCCCAATTCCAGCTATAGAGCCAAGGCATGGTCGTCATTACTTCTAGGTCCTTTCGAATGAAACTGAACTTTAACTTTGCCCTTAAAACTTTAATACATCTAAATCTAAGATATATGATTTTCTTGGGCAGATTGTGCTACATCTCATTCTAAAAGCAGCAACAATGTGGTTTATATATATATATATATATATATATATACATATATATATATATAATGATTAATAAGACTGTCAAAAAATGAGCTATGCATGAGATCTAATGATATTTTTATAAATTGTCATAGCTCTCTTAGATATTTATTTGTTAAAAAAATGTGAAAAAGTATATTTTTTTTTAAATTATGAGAGTTAGAGAATCAGCAAGTTCCCTCTTGAGCTACGACACAATCTTCAGGTAAAATGGGCCGATATAAACAGAGGGCAACACAGTCATTTCAGGCTGAAATCACTTAACAACACCATAAATACATTTCATGCAATAAAAAGTTTATACATAGTTTATATATAGAGTATGTATATCAGATATTTAAACCTCCCATTGTCATGGTCCTGGGATTTTGTTAGAGTTTGTCGTCCCCTTTTATGTTTTTGTCTGGCTTTACTTCCTGCCTTTGTTTGTTTCCCGCTTTTTTGATTGTCGGCCCACCCTGATCAGATTCACCTGTCTCTATATTAGTTCTGCTCTCACCTCACCTCCTGCTCACCTGTTCTCACTTTCCCGGTTAGTCAGTCACTATTTATACCACCTCAGTTCCTTTGTTCTTTGTCGGTTCGTTCGTCATGCATGGAGTTTTGTTTGCGTTACCTGCCTGCATCGTGTACTCTCAGTTTGTAATTAAATATCTACATTGAATCTGGTCATCTCTGCATTTGGGTCTTTCCTGCCTGTTCTGCTCCCTGCACCGTGACAGCCATAGCAAACACACAATCGATTGAGCACAAAATAGAGTCTTGCTTGTTCAAATTAAGCTATTTTTTGCATGATAAAAGAAATTATCTTCAAAATATAATCAATGTGCAAGCAAAAAATATTTTATGTGCACAGAATGTCTTATTGCATGGTCACGATTCAGGCACATAAATAATTAGCAGGTAACTGGTAAACCAATGGTCTCCTCGTTACGATATTGTAACCCTAGTTCTATACGCACAGGCGGAGCCCTCTACTGGACTCTATAGGTAACACTTTCCTCCAATCACACGCACGTGTTCAATCACAGAGGTTTGCATAAATGTAGCCGGCCAATCAGGAGGTGCCTACCGAATCCATGCATTACCATATACGGCACTACCAGCACTGCCTGGCATCCCACACCCTCTTCAGCGAGTGGCACCAGAGCTGCAGGGCCTCCTTGGTAGAGGGCTCCGCCTGTGCTTATAGAGTTAAGGATTACAATATCCCTAGCCACCTCAGATAGTACACAATTGATCTGGGTGAAGCCATGGTCTATGCCTGTAGGGGTCAAAAACAAACAGTAGACACCCTGCACACCACATTCCCCCGGGTCATCAAAGGGGTCCCAAAGGGGGTCAGGTG
Organism: Sebastiscus tertius; assembly: GCA_916701665.1. Lineage (NCBI taxonomy): Eukaryota > Metazoa > Chordata > Actinopteri > Perciformes > Sebastidae > Sebastiscus > Sebastiscus tertius. The sequence continues at coordinate 73,139 of CAKAOH010039675.1, forward strand.
CAACACAACTGACACACACACCCCACCCTTTTCACCAGTCAGTGAGCAATCAGCAATCGCTGAAAAGATAAGGATGCCAGGCAGTGTTGGACTCCGCTTTATACACTGTGGTGATGCACGTATTCGATAGGCTCGTCCTTATTGGCTGACTTCGCTTATGCAAATCTCAGTGGGCAAGCACGTGCGTGTGATTGGAGGAGAGTATTACCTATGGAGTCCAGTAGGGGGCGGAGCCTGTTGTGAGATAAAACACAAAGGTTCAACAGGAAGCATGCGGGATTATGGGAAATACGGCTGTAAATGTATCAACATCAGTGCTAATGCCACTGGCATGAGACAGAAGCTACCAGTGTAATATAAAATATATATTATGGTAATTATACTAATTATATCAAATAAGCATTATAATGATACATCGACATTAAATGATGCTACATATTGAAGCTTTTACCTTAAAGCAAGAGCTCTCAAACTTGTTTCTCATTGGAACAGAAGTACAAGAACACACACACACACACATCTATGTAACCCCTCCGGGGGGTAGAATGAGACAGCTGAGGTAGGGTGCCGGTGGGGGGGGTGAGGAATATAAATGATGCTCCCAGTTGCCCATTAGTCTGTCTGAGTGGAAGATGGAGGGGGTGGATGCGTGGGGTGGGGTCAGACTCAGGTGCTGAGCAGACAGCAGCAAACAACATCCCCTCGTCCTCCTCCCTTCTCCCCTTATCTAAGTTGTTGCACCTTTCAGGAGAGCCACCTCTATCCATCTTCAGTTCGGCTAAACCCCGGAGCTACCTGGAGGCTACCTCTGTAATTCTATTACACCCATCCCCGAGGAAGGTGGAGTGTATATCACCGGTCATACCGGCTCATATGTTCTTGTGAAACCGGCGCACTTTCCACTGAATATAATTTAAGTATTATCATCTCTGTCTCTGACTTAACTTCCTTTGTGAGATGCTGGCCTCATCGGGGACCTTGATGAATCAAGTGAACCAGGACAAAAAGGATATTTTTAGAAGCTCAAAAAATAGACTCGTATTCTGCGGCTCATATTGACTCTTCCATTATTGTCAAGAGGAAGTGTTTTGGGGAAGTTAGCACAGATGTGTGTGTTTGCTTGCATGCAGTGTTGTTGTTTGTATATGTGAGAGCCAGAAAAAAAGATGAGTTTCCTTGCTTGTCCCCGTGGCAGCAGGTGTGTAAATAACACCCTAATAAAAATGAGGATGAATCAAAGAGCCGAGGGACCGGAACGCCGCTCATCCATACACTCCCTCTCCTTCTCTTCGTCAAACTCCGACATTGATCCCAGCTCATCTGCTCATCATCAACATCCCCCGGCTGCACAGGGCTCTCTTCCTCCTCCCCGGTCTGCTGGGACACTCGTTATAATTCTGGGTCTGTAGGCCGCGAGTGTTGTAGCATAATTTTGCCAAGTGTCCTGCTTCTGTGCGGGCTGACAGCTGAACCCAAATCCACTGCTTCACTGAGCCGGATTATAGGCCAGTGTGCCCGGTTCGCCTCGTTTCCCTCACTGTTGTTACCTGTTAGCATAAATGAGCCCGTGAACTGCTTGGGAAAGTGGGATAAAACTGCCCCAAGCTAAAGGTAAATTAGCTGAGAAAATCACATCCATAAGAGGAAGGAATGAAACACTCAGTAAGCTACAAAGTCATTTACGGTCGAGGTAAATGAGAAGGTGGGCGAACAGCCAGCAATTATCATGAAGTAATCAGTGATTTCAGGGAACTTCACTTTGATTATAAATGTGTATAATAGCATATACTGAGGTAGTGTAAACGGTTACAGCCTTAAAGCTTCAGCAGGCAGAGTATTTTTGGCATCACTGGGCAAAAATTCCATAATAACCTTTCAGCATATTGTAATTCAAGTGTTCTGAGAGAAAACTAGACTTCTGCACCTCCTCATGGCTCTGTTTTTAGAAAATCTAGCCCGTAACGGGAGACTTTTGCCAATCACAGGTCATTTCAGAGAGAGAGCGTTCCTATTGGCTGTTCATTCAACGAAGGTAGCTGTCACTGCATCACTTGCGAACTACGATCAAACGGTCAAACTAGGCAGCGCTGATCAAAGTTGTTGCGCCACAACTCTAGTAAAACTCCCAAGATTTTATCCCGACATTGGAAATATGTCCGCGACAGTAAATCGCTCGAAAAGTTGATTGGTGTAAGGTCGGCATAAGTGGTTTTGTTGCCTATAACCTAACTTCCTGTGAAGACGGACATTTATTTTGTAAACTATGCATGTAACGAGCATATATTGTCAAGCCATCTGTGACATGTCCAAAACTGACACTATAAAAATATTGATAAGTGCAGCTTTAAATTGACTTTAAATGTTTCCATTAAATCCAAATAATCCAAAAATCACCACACTGATGATGACACCAACACGTTCTCACTCCCAACTCGTCAAATATGGCAGCTTGATCAGTAGCCCTATGCTTCAAACTATGGGTACTTGGTTAGGTTTAGGAAAAGATCATGGTTTGGGTCAAAATAATTATGTCTGTTCCGATTGGTCAGCTGGGCCACTGTTGTGATTGGTTAATTGTACCAAACTCTTTGGACTCCACAGCAGCTCGGCTCCAACTGGCTTTGTTTGAGGGTGTGCCAAACTAGCCGCTAGGCAGGTATTATGCAAACATTACGTAAAAAAGGCGGGACTTGAAGCAAGGCGTTTCAGGCAGTTCAGGAGCAGTGTTTCTATAGGGGAGAGTAACTCCTTTTGGTGTGGACTTTGTAACTTTGCAGAGCTTTTACATGCACAAAAAACTATATAACACACTAAAGGAAAGGGAAAAAGCCTTAAAGCATAATAGGTCCTATTTAAGTAGGCTAAGTACGCGATATAAGTTAAGTTACGTAATGTTAGGTAATTAACGTAAGTAACATACATAACTTAAAATAATTCAACACTGACTTTTGGTTTGTTGTGGACTTTATCACTCTTGATACAACATCACCTGACTTCCTCCTTTACTCTCGCCATAACTACGGCCACGTAGAGGTCCTAGTTTGACGTGTAGGGTTACTGACCAAGCTGCAATATTTGACAACTTGGTAGTGAGAACAGGCTGATGACATTTGGCCCGTCTCCCTCTTGTTGCTTGTTCATATGACCTTTACCAACCTTGTCCTTCCACACCTGTTTCCCTTTGCCTGTCACCAGACCCGACTCTTCTCGTACTCTGAGTCACTCATTACCCATAAGCCCCACAATATGTGGCAAACCATTCCTTCCTGTTTTTGTTCCCTGCAGGGCCGGCTCTAGCCCTTTTGGTGCCCGAGGCGAAATTGAGATTTGAAGCCCCACTCCACCCCTGGCGCCACTGCTCTAGGGTTATGGTTCTGGGGGGTTGAAATCCCCGTAACGCACATCAGATATCGCAATGGTTTTAAGATAAAAATTAAGATTTGTATTTTCATAAATAACTGTATTTACTAAATAAACAATTGGTTGCTGATATTGTTGGCTTAAAGGGATGAAAAGTGTATTTATTTATTTATTTATTTATTTATTTATTTATTACCCCAATGCAGAAAATGAGGAAGAGTGCCCACCAGCATTTTTTTTTATTATTATTATTTTTTAGAGGGCGATAAGTGCCCCTCAGAAGGAGGCACCCTAGGCGACCGCCTATATGGCCTATGCCTTAAGCCAGCCCTGGGTCCCTGTTCTGTAAGCCTGCTTGGTGCATCCTGCCTGTGTGTTTGATCTACTGCCTTTCGCCAACTGTAAGCCTGTTAATTTACCACAGATTTCCACAAAGCAGCTCTAATATAAACTGCTCTGCTTTAGTGTCTGCAATTTGGTCCTCTTCTTTGCAAGCCATATGTGTCATTTTATCAAAGCTTAAGCATGTCACCTTGGCAATCGAGTGCAATTTTGAAAATCGGCACCTTCTGTTGAGCAGTTTTCTATTTTGTTAATAAGTCAACAAAAGGTCAAAAATAATATATTTGTGATGAGAGTCTCCAAAATCAACCAACAGTCTTCCCCTTATAAGCTCTCTCCTCTCACTGAACGGGGTCGGGTAATAAAATGGTCAGTTAGTTACTCGACTGATTTGCATAATAATATTTAGTCGACCTTTTGGTTTGATTAGTTTGGTTTGTGTGACTTTCAGGCTACGTGGAGATTAATGTTTCCATAGCCGATGTTTAGCGGTCAAAGATTTATTAAAATAGACTTCGTGATTTGGTAGTATCATAAAATGTTGCAGCCCAATAATATCAATCAGTGGAATAGACTCGTTCATTTGGGAACGAGTTGCTGTTCTCTCTCTGAGCTGGTGGGATTGCATAAATTCAAATGTGCTTCTTCTTCATTCATTTTCTCAACATTAACAGGAGACTAATAGCATAGGTGTTACTGGCCACATCCAGCTGTTCATTAATCATGTCCATGCAGGTACAGTATGCTGCTGTGAAGTCGTGGATTATTATACTGTGAGATACAGAGTGATTTATTCTATTCTTTTTTTTTACTTTTATCTTCTTTAAATGGAAATATAGTGTGAATGTACAGGAGTTGCCGATGGCATTTTTCTTATGAGCTGAGGATGATTTGATGATTAACGAGCATCAACATCAAAAGTTTCAATTTCAAGTCAATCTTCTTCCAAAAAAACAGAATACAACTATCAATAATGAAGTATTTACTCCAAAAATGTTAAAAAAATTATATAAAATGTGCATTTGTCTTCATAATCACTCACACAAATACCAATTATTTTAAAATACAACCAATGAGAATAATAAAAAAAAAACACAGCCAGTGGACAAGGATTAACATCTGTTTCACTTGTGTGTGTGTGTGTGTGTGTGTGTGTGTGTGTGTGTGTGTGTGCCTTACCTTGTTAATGAAGGACCCCCTCCCTCTCTCTCTCTCTCTCTCTCTCTCTCCTCCCTCTCTCCCTCTCTCTCTCTCTCTCCTCCCTCTCTCTCTCTCCTCCATACATCGGAGGCTGTGAGCTGCAGTGGCGCCAGAGAGCGGTGCGGATCCCGGTGTGTGTGGATCTCCGGAGGGGGACAGGATAATCCGGTCGGACCTTCAGTGGAGTGGATCTCCGCGATACGCACTCAGAGCAAAAAGGCACTTTTACGTTCCCGAGGGGGATTTTGATTTACTCGCCACAGGTATGGTCTTTCTGCACAAGTTTCCATCGCTCTGGGGCTGAAATCTACCCATCCATCCATCCACACCTCTGATGAGCCTCCAGCAGCCAGTGAATAATGTACTATAGCCGGCAGGTTAAGGGCTCTTATTGTTGGTTAAATCACGTTTGATCATGTTGTTGTTGTTTTATTATTATTATGAAGAGAGAGGACAAAGTAAAAACTGCCACAGATTAACTTGGAAGTCACGTCTCAGCTGCCGGCACGTTGATGAGAGATCCACTCACTGTGTTTTTACGCACATGGTCTCTCAGTTCTCAGTGTCTTCCTCTCTGTGTCCATGAAGGGCTCTAGAAGTTTTGATGGTCGGTAATAAGATGAGAAAAAAACACTAAGTAGAGAAATATGATTAAGTTGGATGTGTGGATGATGAGCCGGTGTGTCGGTGTGGGAAGGACTTTAGTTGACTACTAACTGTAGTACGTTGTTCAGAACAATGATGTATTTCAATTGAGAATAACTGTAGCCTATGGATTTATGCGTATTTTATCATATCATATTTATTTGTCTCCATATGTGTGCGTCCTTGGTGATGATTCGCCATGCAGCAGATAAAATGTATCTAACGCAATTGGAATTTATCCTGAGCAAAAAACTGACTATAATATGCGTAAAAGTAGAGACTGACTGTGCTTCAAAATTCCTTTTCTTTTCTGCTCACCAGCAGCAGCAGCAGCAGCTTGGTCTGCGTCTTTACGCACCAAGAGTTTCTGCATCGCCAAAAGTTTGAGATCATAACAGTCCCTCTGTATTAGTCTTGACACCGCTACCATACTGGCATACAGATGTTTTAACTGCTCTGTCCACCGCCAGTGACGCGCTTTTCTCACCTCAAACAGAACCTCGTTCAAAATCTGTGCAATTGAATACTTCACTTACCGGTAAACAGACACACCTCAGATCATAACCTGAGACCTTATATATACATGTACAGTATACAACAATGTTTCATTCGGCATATACCACAACCCGTAACAGCAGCATTTATTTGAATAAAATAATAACATTTATATTTTCTTTGTCAAGTGTCTCCTCGTAAATACTGTACATGAAGCAGGGTACCTATCAAAGTGAATAACTTCTGATACAGTAGTTGAGTAGAGAGATATACTACTGTAATAGTAGTACTAAGTACTAATATGGCAGGAGCAGGAGGGCTAAAGGTTAGCCCATATACATTAAGTGTTAAAAATATCAATAATTTAAATGTAGTTTGGCACACTGCTCGATACAGAGGAGTTTGGGGAGTCATTAAAGATAATAGAGTTACAGTATATCAGTGCCTTGTGAGTGTGTGCGTGTGTGTATGTGTGCGTGCATGTGTGTGCGTGTGTTTTGTGTGTGTGTGTGTCTGTAATAGAGAGAGGAGGGAGTGAAAGAGGGAGAGTTCTTCAAGGGTTCTTCTTTAGAATGACACAAACTCTTCTGTTTTAATAATAAAATAGAAATAAAGAGCCCTCTGTGCTCCTTTGAAAAAGTTTTTTTTTTAATGCTGATGGGGGATATTTCATACACAACACTTCTAATGGCACCACAAAAGGGGGGTTGTGCTGGTACAAGCCTTAAGAAGTGTCTCCTGGTACTATACAGGACTCTTGAGCTGTGTGTCCAAATGTGTCGTCCATACAAACGCACCGTAGCACTCTACTGCAGCCTCTGGCGACCGGCGATAAGGCTCGAGGGGGCTGACTCCCACGCTCAACCCTTTGAGTGCCGTGGAGCTTTTGGGGCAGGCACTGTGACCACTTTGATTAGGGGATAATAAACCCATTTATAGAAGGCTTTCAGGTGACGTAACTTGCCGGAGAGGAGATAAAAGTAGAGAGTTTCCCCACTAAGCCTTTATTTCTGGCTACCACCAAATATCATCACAAACTGCAGTTAGCTCTCAGTGAAATCATGTTAATGGTAAAGTTTTGAGTTAGGCTTTTCTGGAAAGTGACGGATAAACATTGTTGTGAAGGACGCAAAGTTGTTAAAGGTGTATGCATTTGCTTCCTGGGTAGTTAAACTGCAAGAGATGCATAGTGACGGTCGAGCAGGTTATGGATTTGGTTACAGACCAGAAGGTGGAACTTTATTTGTTACTATTGATTCAACAGTAAATTAGACTGACAGAGTAAATATTAACGGCTATCTTTTATGGTCTTTTTAATGTGCCCTCTAGCAATCGTTTTTGCAACTCTGTTGCTAGACGATGTCGACCGCTGGTGACTTTACGTCTCACTAGCAACAAATCTGACTTCTTTCTCACACCACGGGGAACAATTTTAATGTGTTGATGTGTTAACTCCCAAAGCACTAAAATCTGTAATTCAGCACTGGGAGTCTGTGGCGATAATTCAGTGTAGCTCATCCTGATACACATACAGCTCTCATTTGCAATGAGCAGGAACTTTCGAGGAGTTTGAAGTAACACCAGTAAAATATTCACTTTCACTTGTAACTCGTCTGTCAAAGTCAACGTGATCAGAACAGGTTAACGCAAATTTGTTTTAACGGCACTCATTTTTTAATGCATTTACGCAACATGCGATATTTTGGATGTAACGGGCTCAGTCTTAAAGCTAGAGTGAAGATACTGCATCATATGAAACTAAAAAACCTAAGGAATCTATTGGTACAGTACCAACCATGTCATACTAGCTGGTCGTGAAGGAGGATAAATAACGCTCCAAACTGCAACATTTTGGTGAGGAAAAACTGGCAGGACATTTTCAAAGGGGTCTACTGACCTCTGACCTCAAGATATGTGAATGAAAATGGGTTCTAAGAGTACCCACGAGTCTCCCCTACAGACATGCTCACTTTATGATAATCAAAATCAATACAGGGTTTGGGGCAAGTCATAGTCAAGTCAGCACACTGACACACTGACAGCTGTTGTTGCCTGTTGGGCTGCAGTTTGCCATGTTATGATTTGAGCAATTTTTGTATGCTAAATGCAGTACCTGTGAGGGTTTCTGGACAATATTTGTCATTGTTGTGTGTTGTTAATTGATTTTCTATAATAAATATATACATACATTTGCATTAAGCAGCATATTTGCCCACTCCCATGTTGATAAGAGTATTAATTACTTGCCAAATCTCCCTTTAAAGCTTCAGCAGGCAGAGTATTTTTGGCATCACTGGGCAAAAATTCCATAACAAACCTTTCAGCATATTGTAATTCAAGTGTTCAGAGAGAAAACTGGACTTCGGCACCTCCTCACGGCTCTGTTTTCAGGCTTTACAAAATCTAGCCTGTGACGGAAGACTTTGACCAATCATAGGTTATTTCAGAGAGAGAGCGTTCCTATTGGCTGTGCTCCGGCTGGTGGGCGGTGCTTGGTATTTCCTCAACTGATCTCAACATGGCTACCGGGTCACAAACTTTCTCATTTTACAGCTAAACAGTACACTACAAGATATTTCTGAAAACATTTGAGGCGAGAAATAGGCATTACAGTAACATAATATTGATTAATTTTTGATCAGCGTTGCCTAGTTTGATTGGAGTTTGCGAGTGATTGAAACGTCTCTCATAGACGGCAGCTGGACGGCAGACTCCGGATCAGCTCTGATTGGTTGTTTTCCTCCGGTCTGTGAAATATTGCAGATGTCATTAGGAGCACCGGAGGACACAGAGGAACATGATTTTTTTCAGATTACCTGTCTCATGCACTCCTGTCAGGATATAGTGATCGTTTTATAAAAACAATTTTTTTTTAATCATATTTGCTCCATTTCTACCCACTGCTGCTTTAAGGTACATTTTGAACAGATCAAAAAATATGCAATTAATTTTTTGATTAATTACAATTAACTATTTTAAGGGATTGACAGCCCGACTTGTAACATTACAGAATCAATTAACTCACACCACTACTTCTATGTGAGAAGCATAGTTATTGAGCCATTGCGCACAGCTACATTTCCATTGGATCTGCAACATTTATGCCCCATCAGAGGCCTCCACTTATTGATTATCCATTGATCTTCTCTGAGGATTTATTATTAGTGGTGAGAGAAGCAAGAGACCGGTCTTCGAAGTGTGCAGTTTGCTACACATGCCCCCTTCACAAATTAAAAAATTCCCAGATTCCCCGATAGACCCCCATGTTAAAATGCCCAACTTTACAGCAGAAATAAACGTGTTTATAGCTCTATAACTAATTTACTCATTCATGACAACTGTACGGGAGATGAATTTTTATATAACTCACCCATTAAATTACATTAAAGTGGCAGTAGGCAGAATATTTTGGCAATATTGGGCAAAAATTCCATAATAACCTTTCAGCATATTGTTATTTAAGTGTTCTGAGAGAAAACTAGACTTCTGCACCTCCTCATGACTCTGTTGTCAGGCTTTAGAAAATCTAGCCCGTGACGGGAGACTTTGGAGTTTGCGAGTGATTGACAGCTACCTCCAGTCAAACGGTCG